>JAAEAF010005781.1:0-14505 GCA_011037195.1 Triatoma infestans | reverse complement strand
ATCCAAAAATAATGCCGAGACGCCTGTGCTTATCCGCTGGCTGCCTCATTTTTTTTTTAGCCTGCTCAGGTGAACATGCCTGAATTAGTAGCGGCTAAGTGTATTTTAATAGATTCCTAAAAACTATCATTCCAGCACTGAAAACTTCATTTCGTCGACTATGACGTCCTTCCACGTATTCAGATTTGAAATATTGGAAACATATGTCGCAATTAGTAACATTCAGCCCGCGGGAATTTGACCACTTTACAATTTTTTCAATTAAATCATTATCGAATAATAATGCATACGTAAAAGCCTTCGAAACTAGATACTGTATGCCAGCAGCATATACTTCATCTTAGTGCCATGCTAAAGCGTCTAACGTAGCATCCCACATCTGCCCGTGGCCAAAGTGAGTGACTTAGTAATGTTTTGCGACAGTTATGTTAACGGTCCTAAAACTATCATGAAATCGGCTTCACTAGTAATAATTGAATTTGGCAAGCTTCTCGTGTCTTCATAGTCCATCAAGCAATAGCCACCTATATAAATTGGTGTATTTACGTTACAAGTTCTTTCATCTTTACTCGAATATATTATACGTCTTTTTCTCAACGCGAATTTCTGCGAATTTTTCACATTTGACCTACAAAGAAAAAAATAATTCTAATGACACGTGAAATGAAATAGTAATTACTCTTGAAATCGGTAACTTTTTTACTTTCAACACTTGGCGAAACTGAAATTCCGAAGCTGACCAACAATACTGTACCTCACTGACTAGAATAGGCTAAAAAAAATATTAATTTATGTTGATTAAATCCAATAGAAAAACTCTGGTACCAACCAAACCATGAAATAGGCAATAAAGTTGAGAAAAGCATTACAAGATTAACATAATATAAACAAAAGCCATCCTGATTCAATATACCTCCCCTCAAAGATAAAATAAATTACCAGGCTAGCGGTCAGGTATCCTCTTATACAAATAGGCCTTATACATTTCTATTTTAAAACACTAGAATATTATTCAGCTTTTGATTTTTTCCAATTTTCTTGCAGTTTCGACGATTTTCTTCAAACTTCATATATCAACTACACTTTTTATAAAGATCTACCACTTTTATTTAAATAATTTCACTTGAAAAATCCATTGAAGTGCACTTTTGCCAGAAGGGTGGGGTTAGGATTTACTCTAAGTTGCGTTTTCACTTTACTATATAATTCTATTATCTAAATAATATTAATTAGAATGAAATGTGTTGTTGAATTTCTGAGTTTTAAAAAAATCGGATGACCAGAAGTGCGTTTTTTCTGAAGAAAATTAGTAAAGCACAAGTGCGCTTTTACTGAACATTTTTTCGTTTTCGACAAAGGCCAAGGAATTTCACCAAACTTGGTACACCAAATAAAAAACTGGTCAATTAGGTACAATTCTGAAAACTGGAGTAAGAGAAAGTTGTGTGTGTGTTTCACACCAGAACTTTTTTACTTTCTTTTGTAGGGGAAATTCACATACATCTACACAAATGCAACCTGAATAATAAACATGTTAAAAATTCACTTACCGACTCTGCTCTACCTGGACTGGAAGTTCCGAAGAAGGATATTAATAGTGGCCATATAAATGTTTAATTAAATAATTATAATTCCAATTATTAAATTCATAACTGTGTCGTGCAAGATATCATCGTTGTCATAAATTCAAGTATTTGACCATTTTATTAAGGAAACTATTTGGAATGGAAAAGTAAATTCTGAAAAGTCTAAGAATTTCCCAGAGTGAAGATTTTTGCTAAACATAATATCACAAGGAATTGATAATACATCACATTTTCATTAGTATCAAATATTGAATCTCTAACAAGCATTAAGTAATATAGAATTTATGTAGCAAACATTCATGCGACTTGACATAATTTGAATGAATTATAATTATTTTGAATTTAATTAAACCGAGTTCATTTCATTCTAAGATTTTTCATACCAATACTATTACGGAGAATCCAGAGACAACATAAACATGGACCACTATAATTCCCCAGCCTACCTTTAATGCTGTAGGTTGGAATATGTAACAATCTCTTGAAGTTACATATCCTTCGATGTCCTTGCTTCTTTCACTTCATTACACTGGACACAAGACACAGTTTAAAATATTATTATCGCAAAATTGTAGAACGCATTACTATTCTGCGCGAAATTTGGAATATCCGTGGACTCATTTTTTTTTAACGCACTAGTTAAAATAATCATTTATTTTGATAATAAAGAATACAAAGCACTCCCGTTAGCAACCGCTCTCGCACTACCTGTAAAAAAGTATTATAATAATCAATTAATAGTGTAATTCGGGTAAAATTTAATAACCATCATTGCAGAAGTTTCTGCGTAAGAAGAATAATAATTTTGAAATAAAGGAATCCTCAGGGAATGAGGATTTACCATGTGCAAAAATATGCTATGAAACAATAACATAACTACGCTTTTACTGCAATTATTTTAGTTCTAATGGGCAAATTTTATTTTCTTTTACTCCTAGTAAGTGGAAGTATTGCAGTTGTGTTAAATTGCGTTTTTATCAGATATACATTTAGAAACATACACTCTAATCAAAAATCTCTTGCTTTTATAGCTTTTCAAATTTCTATGAAAACAGATTGTATTATGTAGCCTTGGCTTACCTTCTAGTTGCGAGTCGTCCAAGAAACTATATTTTCAAAGCCAGTCGCTAAATATCTTGGGATGACGTTTCAAACTAAGATGAGCTTCGCCCAACGAGCAGCTGACGATACTGAATTGATGCTAGAAACCAACATGCTAGAAACACTGAATATTTGAGTACAATAAAAATAATAAAGTGTAAAGGCAGGCGGTAGCGGCTACACAGACGCAAATTTTAGAGCTTTATAACACTTCGACTAAAATAGAATTTTACATCAAAATCCAAAAATATCGTCGAGACGCCTGTGATTCTCCGTTGGATGCGTAATATTTTTTAGCCGCGTTTAGCCTAAACAAACGTGAGTAATTGTGGCTTCGTTATTTTAATGAAATTCTATTGTTATTTAAATATCCTAAACTTAGAATATGTATCAATTGATGCCAAATCAGAATTAAGAAGCAGGCCTCTAATCCGAAAAGGGACAGCGTGTCATAGGTTTCCCACCCGGGAAGCCACTCGCATGCCCCAGCCGCACGTGATCGTTCGTCAGCCAGCCAATTATGCGACCGTCGTTTAAACCACAACAATGACGGAATAAGTGTAACTGTAGCATCATTAATGCTCCGAAAACAGTTTTTATCATGTAGCCATGGCTTACCTTCAAGTTGCCAGCCGGCGATGAAACCGCATTTACAATGTCAGCCGCTAAATATCTAGGAATGATGTTTCAAACTGAGATAAGCTTCGCCGACCATATTAGGCGAGCAGCTGACGAAACTGAAATAATGCTAGAAACCAACATGCTAAAAAGACTGAATATTAGGTTATAATAAATATGATAAAGTGAAAAGGAAAGAGGTACCGAAAACACGCCGCTAATTTTAGAGCTTTATAATACCTCGGCGGAAATAGAATTTCACATCAAGATCCAAAAATAACGCCGAGACGCCTGTGATTATCCCCTGGCTGCCTCATTTTTTTTTTTTAGCCTGCACAGGTGAACGAGCCTGAATTAGTTGCGGCTAAGTGTATTTTAATAGATTCTTAAAAACTTACATTCCAGTACTGAAAACTTCATTTCGTCCACTATGACGTCCTTCCACTTTTTCAAATTTGAATTATTGGAAACATATGTCGTAATTAGTAACATTTCAGCGCGGGAATTTGACCATTGTACAATTTTTTCTATTAAATCATTATCGAATAATAATGTAATGTAAAAGCTTCGAAAAATTATACTGTATGCCGCCAGATCTACTTTTCATCCTTATTGCCATGTAAAAGCGTCTAACATAGCATCCACATCTGCCCCTGGCCAAAATGAGTGACTTAGTAATTCTTTGCTACTCTTATATTAACTGTCATGAAATGACGAATCATCCGATTCACTAGTAATAATTGAATTTGCCAAGCTTCACGTGTCTTCATAGTCCATCAAGCAATAGCCACCTATATAATTTCGTGTATTTACAAGTTTATTCGAATATATTATACGTCTTTTTCTCAACCGGAATTTCTGCGAATTTTTGACATTTGAAACCCACAAAGAAAAAAATAATTCTAATGACACGTGAAATGAAATACTAAATATTCTTGAAATCGATAACTTTTTTACTTTCAACACTTGCCGAAACTGACATTCCGAAGTTGACCAACAATACTGTACCTCATTGACTAGAATAGCCTAAAACAAATATTAATTTATGTTAATTAAATCCAATAGAAAAACTCCGGTACATACTAAAACATAAAATAGGCAATAAAGTTGACAAAAGCAATACAAGATTAACATAATATAAACAAAAGTGAATTCAACTATACCTACCTCAAAAATAAAATAAATTAACAGGCTAGGTCAGTAACCTATACAATGGTATACATTTTTATTTTAAAACACTAGAATATTATTCAGCTTTTGGTATTTTCCAATTTTCTTGCAGTTTCGACGATTTTCTTCAAACTTCATATATCAACTACACTTTTTATAAAGATCTACCACTTTTATTTAAATAATTTCACTTGAAAAATCCATTGAAGTGCACTTTTGTCAGAAGGGTGGGGTTAGGATTTCCTCTAAGGTGCGTTTTCACTTTACTATATAATTCTATTATCTAAATAATATTAATTAGAATGAAATGTGTTGTTGAAATTCTGAGTTTTAAAAAAATCGGATGACCAGAAGTGCGTTTTTACTGAAGAAAATTAGTAAACCACAAGTGCGCTTTTACTGAACATTTTTTTCGTTTTCGACAAACGCCAAGGAATTTCACCAAACTTGGTACACCAAATAAAAAACTGGTCAATTAGGTGCAATTCTGAAAACTGGAGTAAGAGAAAGTTGTGTGCGTGTTTCACACCAGACCTTTTTTACTTTCTTTTGTAGGGGAAATTCACATACATCTACACAAATGCAACCTCCAATAATAAACATGTTAAAAATTCACTTACCGACTCTGCTCTACCTGGACTGGAAGTTCCGAAGAAGGATATTAATAGTGGCCATATAAATGTTTAATTAAATAATTATAATTCCAATTATTAAATTCATAACAGTGTCGTGCCAGATATCATCGTTGTCATAAATTCAAGTATTTGACCATTTTATTAAGGAAACTATTTGGAATGGAAAAGTAAATTCTGAAAAGTCTAAGAATTTCCCAGAGTGAAAATTTTTGCTAAACATAATATCACAAGGAATTGATAATACATCACATTTTCATTAGTATCAAATATTGAATCTCTAACAAGCATTAAGTAATATAGAATTTATGTAGCAAACATTCATGCGACTTGACATAATTTGAATGAATTATAATTATTTTGAATTTATTTAAACCGAGTTCATTTCATTCTAAGATTTTTATACCAATACTATTACGGAGAATCCAGAGACAACATAAACATGGACCACTATAATTCCCCAGCCTACCTTTAATGCTGTAGGTTGGAATATGTAACAATCTCTTGCAGTTACATATCCTTCCATGTCCTTGCTTCTTTCACTTCATTACACTGGACACAAGACACAGTTTAAAATATTATAATCGCAAAATTCTAGAACGCATTACTATTCTGCGCGAAATTTGGACTATCCGTAGACTAATTTTTTTTTAACGCACTAGTTAAAATAATCATTTATTTTTATAAAAAAGTATACAAAGCACTCCCGTTAGCAACCGCTCTCGCACTACCTGTAAAAAAGTATTATAATAATCAATTAATAGTGTAATTCGGGTAAAATTTAATAACCATCATTGCAGAAATTTAGTTTCTGCTTAAGAAGAATTATAATTTTGAAATAAAGGAATCCTCAGAGAATGAGGATTTACCATGTGCAAAATTATGGTATGAAACAACAACATAACTACGGTTTTACTGCAATTATTATAGTTCTAATGGGCAATTTTTATTTTCTTTTACTCCTAGTAAGTGGAAGTATTGCGGTTGTATTAAATTGCGTTTTTACCAGAAATACATTTAGAAATATGCACTCTAATCCAAAATCACCTGCTTTTATAGCTTTTCAAATTTCTATGAAAACAGATTGTATTATGTAGCCTTGGCTTACCTTCTAGTTGCGAGTCGTCCAAGAAACTATATTTTCAAAGCCAGTCGCTAAATATCTTGGGATGACGTTTCAAACTAAGATGAGCTTCGCCCAACGAGCAGCTGACGATACTGAATTGATGCTAGAAACCAACATGCTAGAAACACTGAATATTTGAGTACAATAAAAATAATAAAGTGTAAAGGCAGGCGGTAGCGGCTACACAGACGCAAATTTTAGAGCTTTATAACACTTCGACTAAAATAGAATTTTACATCAAAATCCAAAAATATCGTCGAGACGCCTGTGATTCTCCGTTGGATGCGTAATATTTTTTAGCCTGAGTTTAGCCTAAACAAACGTGACGTAATTGTGGCTTCGTATATTTTAATGAATTTCTATTGTTATTTCATCCTAAACTTAGAATATAGTATCAAATTGATTGCCATAACTAGTAATTAAGAAGCAAGCGCTCTAATCCGAAAAGACATGCGTTCATAGGTTTCCCCACCCCGGGAAGCACGTGCCCCAGCCCGCACGTGATCGTCGTCGCCAGCCAATCTAATGCGACGTCCGTTAAACCCAACATATGACGGAATAAGTGTAACTGTAGCATCATTAATGCTCCGAAAACAGTTTTTATCATGTAGCCATGGCTTACCTTCAAGTTGCCAGCCGGCGATGAAACCGCATTTACAATGTCAGCCGCTAAATATCTAGGAATGATGTTTCAAACTGAGATAAGCTTCGCCGACCATATTAGGCGAGCAGCTGACGAAACTGAAATAATGCTAGAAACCAACATGCTAAAAAGACTGAATATTAGGGTATAATAAATATGATAAAGTGAAAAGGAAAGAGGTACCGAAAACACGCCGCTAATTTTAGAGCTTTATAATACCTCGGCGGAAATCGAATTTCACATCAAGATCCAAAAATAACGCCGAGACGCCTGTGATTATCCCCTGGCTGCCTCATTTTTTTTTTAGCCTGCACAGGTGAACGAGCTAAGTGAATTAGTTGCGGCTAAGTGTATTTTAATAGATTCTTAAAAACTTACATTCCAGTACTGAAAACTTCATTTCGTCCACTATGACGTCCTTCCACTTTTTCAAATTTGAATTATTGGAAACATATGTCGTAATTAGTAACATTTCAGCGCGGGAATTTGACCATTGTACAATTTTTTCTATTAAATCATTATCGAATAATAATGTAATGTAAAAGCTTCGAAAAATTATACTGTATGCCGCCAGATCTACTTTTCATCCTTATTGCCATGTAAAAGCGTCTAACATAGCATCCACATCTGCCCCTGGCCAAAATGAGTGACTTAGTAATTCTTTGCTACTCTTATATTAACTGTCATGAAATGACGAATCATCCGATTCACTAGTAATAATTGAATTTGCCAAGCTTCACGTGTCTTCATAGTCCATCAAGCAATAGCCACCTATATAATTTCGTGTATTTACAAGTTTATTCGAATATATTATACGTCTTTTTCTCAACCGGAAATTCTGCGAATTTTTGACATTTGAAACCCACAAAGAAAAAAATAATTCTACTGACACGTGAAATGAAATACTAAATATTCTTGAAATCGATAACTTTTTTACTTTCAACACTTGCCGAAACTGACATTCCGAAGTTGACCAACAATACTGTACCTCATTGACTAGAATAGCCTAAAACAAATATTAATTTATGTTAATTAAATCCAATAGAAAAACTCCGGTACATACTAAAACATAAAATAGGCAATAAAGTTGACAAAAGCAATACAAGATTAACATAATATAAACAAAAGTGAATTCAACTATACCTACCTCAAAAATAAAATAAATTAACAGGCTAGGTCAGTAACCTATACAATGGTATACATTTTTATTTTAAAACACTAGAATATTATTCAGCTTTTGGTATTTTCCAATTTTCTTCCAGTTTCGACGATTTTCTTCAAACTTCATATATCAACTACACTTTTTATAAAGATCTACCACTTTTATTTAAATAATTTCACTTGAAAAATCCATTGAAGTGCACTTTTGTCAGAAGGGTGGGGTTAGGATTTCCTCTAAGGTGCGTTTTCACTTTACTATATAATTCTATTATCTAAATAATATTAATTAGAATGAAATGTGTTGTTGAAATTCTGAGTTTTAAAAAAATCGGATGACCAGAAGTGCGTTTTTACTGAAGAAAATTAGTAAACCACAAGTGCGCTTTTACTGAACATTTTTTTCGTTTTCGACAAACGCCAAGGAATTTCACCAAACTTGGTACACCAAATAAAAAACTGGTCAATTAGGTGCAATTCTGAAAACTGGAGTAAGAGAAAGTTGTGTGCGTGTTTCACACCAGACCTTTTTTACTTTCTTTTGTAGGGGAAATTCACATACATCTACACAAATGCAACCTCCAATAATAAACATGTTAAAAATTCACTTACCGACTCTGCTCTACCTGGACTGGAAGTTCCGAAGAAGGATATTAATAGTGGCCATATAAATGTTTAATTAAATAATTATAATTCCAATTATTAAATTCATAACAGTGTCGTGCCAGATATCATCGTTGTCATAAATTCAAGTATTTGACCATTTTATTAAGGAAACTATTTGGAATGGAAAAGTAAATTCTGAAAAGTCTAAGAATTTCCCAGAGTGAAAATTTTTGCTAAACATAATATCACAAGGAATTGATAATACATCACATTTTCATTAGTATCAAATATTGAATCTCTAACAAGCATTAAGTAATATAGAATTTATGTAGCAAACATTCATGCGACTTGACATAATTTGAATGAATTATAATTATTTTGAATTTATTTAAACCGAGTTCATTTCATTCTAAGATTTTTATACCAATACTATTACGGAGAATCCAGAGACAACATAAACATGGACCACTATAATTCCCCAGCCTACCTTTAATGCTGTAGGTTGGAATATGTAACAATCTCTTGCAGTTACATATCCTTCCATGTCCTTGCTTCTTTCACTTCATTACACTGGACACAAGACACAGTTTAAAATATTATAATCGCAAAATTCTAGAACGCATTACTATTCTGCGCGAAATTTGGACTATCCGTAGACTAATTTTTTTTTAACGCACTAGTTAAAATAATCATTTATTTTTATAAAAAAGTATACAAAGCACTCCCGTTAGCAACCGCTCTCGCACTACCTGTAAAAAAGTATTATAATAATCAATTAATAGTGTAATTCGGGTAAAATTTAATAACCATCATTGCAGAAATTTAGTTTCTGCTTAAGAAGAATTATAATTTTGAAATAAAGGAATCCTCAGAGAATGAGGATTTACCATGTGCAAAATTATGGTATGAAACAACAACATAACTACGGTTTTACTGCAATCTAATGGGCAATTTTTATTTTCTTTTACTCCTAGTAAGTGGAAGTATTGCGGTTGTATTAAATTGCGTTTTTACCAGAAATACATTTAGAAATATGCACTCTAATCCAAAATCACCTGCTTTTATAGCTTTTCAAATTTCTATGAAAACAGATTGTATTATGTAGCCTTGGCTTACCTTCTAGTTGCGAGTCGTCCAAGAAACTATATTTTCAAAGCCAGTCGCTAAATATCTTGGGATGACGTTTCAAACTAAGATGAGCTTCGCCCAACGAGCAGCTGACGATACTGAATTGATGCTAGAAACCAACATGCTAGAAACACTGAATATTTGAGTACAATAAAAATAATAAAGTGTAAAGGCAGGCGGTAGCGGCTACACAGACGCAAATTTTAGAGCTTTATAACACTTCGACTAAAATAGAATTTTACATCAAAATCCAAAAATATCGTCGAGACGCCTGTGATTCTCCGTTGGATGCGTAATATTTTTTAGCCTGAGTTTAGCCTAAACAAACGTGACGTAATTGTGGCTTCGTATATTTTAATGAATTTCTATTGTTATTTCATCCTAAACTTAGAATATAGTATCAAATTGATTGCCATAACTAGTAATTAAGAAGCAAGCGCTCTAATCCGAAAAGACATGCGTTCATAGGTTTCCCCACCCCGGGAAGCACGTGCCCCAGCCCGCACGTGATCGTCGTCGCCAGCCAATCTAATGCGACGTCCGTTAAACCCAACATATGACGGAATAAGTGTAACTGTAGCATCATTAATGCTCCGAAAACAGTTTTTATCATGTAGCCATGGCTTACCTTCAAGTTGCCAGCCGGCGATGAAACCGCATTTACAATGTCAGCCGCTAAATATCTAGGAATGATGTTTCAAACTGAGATAAGCTTCGCCGACCATATTAGGCGAGCAGCTGACGAAACTGAAATAATGCTAGAAACCAACATGCTAAAAAGACTGAATATTAGGGTATAATAAATATGATAAAGTGAAAAGGAAAGAGGTACCGAAAACACGCCGCTAATTTTAGAGCTTTATAATACCTCGGCGGAAATCGAATTTCACACAAGATCCAAAAATAACGCCGAGACGCCTGTGATTATCCCCTGGCTGCCTCATTTTTTTTTTAGCCTGCACAGGTGAACGAGCTAAGTGAATTAGTTGCGGCTAAGTGTATTTTAATAGATTCTTAAAAACTTACATTCCAGTACTGAAAACTTCATTTCGTCCACTATGACGTCCTTCCACTTTTTCAAATTTGAATTATTGGAAACATATGTCGTAATTAGTAACATTTCAGCGCGGGAATTTGACCATTGTACAATTTTTCTATTAAATCATTATCTAATAATAATGTAAAAGCTTCGAAAAATTATACTGTATGCCGCCAGATCTACTTTTCATCCTTATTGCCATGTAAAAGCGTCTAACATAGCATCCACATCTGCCCTGGCCAAAATGAGTGACTTAGTAATTCTTTGCTACTCTTATATTAACTGTCATGAAATGACGAATCATCCGATTCACTAGTAATAATTGAATTTGCCAAGCTTCACGTGTCTTCATAGTCCATCAAGCAATAGCCACCTATATAATTTCGTGTATTTACAAGTTTATTCGAATATATTATACGTCTTTTTCTCAACCGGAAATTCTGCGAATTTTTGACATTTGAAACCCACAAAGAAAAAAATAATTCTAATGACACGTGAAATGAAATACTAAATATTCTTGAAATCGATAACTTTTTTACTTTCAACACTTGCCGAAACTGACATTCCGAAGTTGACCAACAATACTGTACCTCATTGACTAGAATAGCCTAAAACAAATATTAATTTATGTTAATTAAAACCAATAGAAAAACTCCGGTACATACTAAAACATAAAATAGGCAATAAAGTTGACAAAAGCAATACAAGATTAACATAATATAAACAAAAGTGAATTCAACTATACCTACCTCAAAAATAAAATAAATTAACAGGCTAGGTCCGTAACCTATACAATGGTATACATTTTTATTTTAAAACACTAGAATATTATTCAGCTTTTGGTATTTTCCAATTTTCTTGCAGTTTCGACGATTTTCTTCAAACTTCATATATCAACTACACTTTTTATAAAGATCTACCACTTTTATTTAAATAATTTCACTTGAAAAATCCATTGAAGTGCACTTTTGTCAGAAGGGTGGGGTTAGGATTTCCTCTAAGGTGCGTTTTCACTTTACTATATAATTCTATTTTCTAAATAATATTAATTAGAATGAAATGTGTTGTTGAAATTCTGAGTTTTAAAAAAATCGGATGACCAGAAGTGCGTTTTTACTGAAGAAAATTAGTAAACCACAAGTGCGCTTTTACTGAACATTTTTTTCGTTTTCGACAAACGCCAAGGAATTTCACCAAACTTGGTACACCAAATAAAAAACTGGTCAATTAGGTGCAATTCTGAAAACTGGAGTAGGAAAAAGTTGTGTGCGTGTTTCACACCAGACCTTTTTTACTTTCTTTTGTAGGGGAGATTCACATACATCTACACAAATGCAACCTCCAATAATAAACATGTTAAAAATTCACTTACCGACTCTGCTCTACCTGGACTGGAAGTTCCGAAGAAGGATATTAATAGTGGCCATATAAATGTTTAATTAAATAATTATAATTCCAATTATTAAATTCATAACAGTATCATGCAAGATAGCATCGTTGTCATAAATTATATAAAACCTTATTTACGTAGTTGACGATTTTATTGAGGAAACTATTTGGACTGGAAAAGTAAATTCTGAAAAGTCCAGAATTTTCCAGAGTGAAGATTTTTGCTAAACATAATATCACAAGGAATTAGTAATACATCACATTTTCATTAGTATCAAATATTCAATCTCTAACAAGCACTAAGTAATATAGAATTTATGTAGCAAACATTCATGCGACATGACATAATTTGAATGAATTATAATTATTTTGAATTTATTTAAACCGAGTTCATTTCATTCTAAGATTTTTATACCAATACTATTACGGAGAATCCAGAGACAACATAAACATGGACCACTATAATTCCCCAGCCTACCTTTAATGCTGTAGGTTGGAATATGTAACAATCTCTTGCAGTTACATATCCTTCCATGTCCTTGCTTCTTTCACTTCATTACACTGGACACAAGACACAGTTTAAAATATTATAATCGCAAAATCCTAGAACGCATTACTATTCTGCGCGAAATTTGGACTATCCGTAGACTAATTTTTTTTTAACGCACTAGTTAAAATAATCATTTATTTTTATAAAAAAGTATACAAAGCACTCCCGTTAGCAACCGCTCTCGCACTACCTGTAAAAAAGTATTATAATAATCAATTAATAGTGTAATTCGGGTAAAATTTAATAACCATCATTGCAGAAATTTAGTTTCTGCTTAAGAAGAATTATAATTTTGAAATAAAGGAATCCTCAGAGAATGAGGATTTACCATGTGCAAAATTATGGTATGAAACAACAACATAACTACGGTTTTACTGCAATTATTATAGTTCTAATGGGCAATTTTTATTTTCTTTTACTCCTAGTAAGTGGAAGTATTGCGGTTGTATTAAATTGCGTTTTTACCAGAAATACATTTAGAAATATGCACTCTAATCCAAAATCACCTGCTTTTATAGCTTTTCAAATTTCTATGAAAACAGATTGTATTATGTAGCCTTGGCTTACCTTCTAGTTGCGAGTCGTCCAAGAAACTATATTTTCAAAGCCAGCCGCTAAATATCTTGGGATGACGTTTCAAACTAAGATGAGCTTCGCCCAACGAGCAGCTGACGATACTGAATTGATGCTAGAAACCAACATGCTAGAAACACTGAATATTTGAGTACAATAAAAATAATAAAGTGTAAAGGCAGGCGGTAGCGGCTACACAGACGCAAATTTTAGAGCTTTATAACACATCGTCTAAAATAGAATTTTACATCAAAATCCAAAAATAACGTCGAGACGCCTGTGATTCTCCGTTGGATGCGTAATATTTTTTAGCCTGAGTTTAGCCTAAACAAACGTGACATAATTGTGGCTTCGTATATTTTAATGAATTTCTATTGTTGTCTCATCCTAAACTTAGAATATAGTATCAAACTGATTGCCATAACTAGTAATTAAGAAGCAAGCGCTCTAATCCGAAAAGACATGCGTTCATAGTTTTCCCCACCCCGGGAAGCACGTGCCCCAGCCCGCACGTGATCGTCGTCGCCAGCCAATATAATGCGACGTCCGTTAAACCCAACATATGACGGAATAAGTGTAACTGTAGCATCATTAATGCTCCGAAAACAGTTTTTATCATGTAGCCATGGCTTACCTTCAAGTTGCCAGCCGGCGATGAAACCGCATTTACAATGTCAGCCGCTAAATATCTAGGAATGATGTTTCAAACTGAGATAAGCTTCGCCGACCATATTAGGCGAGCAGCTGACGAAACTGAAATAATGCTAGAAACCAACATGCTAAAAAGACTGAATATTAGGGTATAATAAGTATGATAAAGTTAAAAGGAAAGAGGTACCGAAAACACGCCGCTAACTATAGAGCATTATAATACCTCGGCGGAAATAGAATTTCACATCATAATCCAAAAATAACGCCGAGACGCCTGTGATTATCCCCTAGCTGCCTCATTTTTTTTTTAGCCTAGACAGGTGAACGACCCTGAATTAGTTGCGGCTAAGTGTATTTTAATAGATTCTTAAAAACTTACATTCCAGTACTGAAAACTTCATTTCCTCCACTATGACGTCCTTCCACTTTTTCAAATTTGAATTATTGGAAACAAATGTCGTAATTAGTAACATTTCAGCGCGGGAATTTGTCCATTGTACGATTTTTTCTTTTAAATCATTATCGAATAATAATG
>JAAEAF010005779.1:78561-110705 GCA_011037195.1 Triatoma infestans | reverse complement strand
TTCCACTGCGACCTACAAATTGAGGTCTATTGTAGATCCCTTAAGTTACAGAACAGCCCCCAGCTTTGCCCTCCTAATCAATCCTAGCAAAGCTGAGAGCGGCTCCGTTATGAGCTTTCAGCTTCGGGATTGCCCGTCCCCAATTGAAGAAACCTAATCCTCGCCAGGCCGGCGCACTCACAAAGGATGTGCGCCGGGGTCTCCTCCTCTACCTTGCAGAATCGGCATACCGCACTATCCGCAAGTTGTAGGTGGTGCATGTGTCTATTCAGCCTACAATGCCCTGTTTGTAGTAGACCCACAATTAACCTTATATCCCTTCGGGTCTGGCTCAGTAGGTCTTTGGTAAATTTAGGCAAATGTCTTTTAATGAAGAGCTTTGCCTGCCTCTGTCCTGGTGTTCCCTCCCACCAACGCAGACGCTGATCTTCTATCCACCCCCTGATAGAAGTTTGAATGAGGCTCCTGGACAAGCCGTAGAAGGGTTCAACGGTTGTCCATAACATTCAGTATTGTTTAAATCTTAACCGCCACTGTTTCTGGCGTCGTGTTCTCTACTAAGTCATCAGCCTAGAAGAAGTGAAAGTTCTCCCCCTGACAATTTGCAAGATCATTTACGACCAGGTTCACATAGGAGTGACAAGAGAGCAACCTCTCGCAACTCTAGCCGCCAACATTGCCCTTTACTTCTGACCCATCCACCGGCAAACAGAACTGAGTGATTCCCTCTTAACTATGGAGTTAATTAAGAGAGTCGATGGAGACATTGTTTATGTACCTTCAAGAACCAAAGCCTGTCAGAGGCTTTGATAGCAATCTATTGAGGTCATCTAATGCGCACCAGTAAGCATACTGACGGGAGTTTGGCAGAAGTGCCGCCAAAATCACATTTGTAGTAGGCCGTGTCTCTTTCCTCGTAAATTGTTGGCAAAGATTGTCTATTTGGTTTTATGAAAATTTCACAAAAATTAATTTTGTTTCTTTACTATTGAGATTTTACAATACAACAATTATGTACCAAAAATTTCAACATTCCTGACCTACTTCTTCAAGGTGTTTTTTTTGACCTATGCAAAATAATTATGTATATGTGGTCATGTAGTAGTAGATCCACTTTCTATGGAATATAGTAATGAATTTTCTAGTTTGGTATCAGAGTCTTTATCATTGTTTTAGTATTTATCAATGAAACAACGACGATGTATGATTATATAGGAGCACTATCGTCGGCGGCTGAAACACTTGATTAAATTAAATTTGTGATTTTGCTGTGTAAAGAATCAAATTTCTATATTGCTAATCTCTCGGCCAAACAAGTATTAGGTTTTCGAGTAAACAGTAGTTAAAGAAGACAAGAAGGGGCAAACTAATTTTTCTATCCTTCTAACTTGAACCATAAACGGGAAATGGTCTAGTCACTACTTCAGGGAATCTGACGTTCCTGCTAAAAACAAGTACAACATGTACACAGATACCTCCGACGTACAATGCCCATAAGGTCTGCAAAGGTAGATTATTGTCCAATACTTGGGTTTGGCATCCCAATAGGCAAACTTTAGCTTATACACATTCACTCCAATTACACATTGCACACTTTAATACTATATAGTGTAACAGCAACCAAAGAGAATAAAGAGAAGAGAAACGATCCCAACCGCTCTCTCGGTCTGGAGTGGGAGAAACATATATATAGAGCAACGGACAGTCCAGAGGGATACAGTTCAATATAGTTCATACTACTGAGTTCATACAGCCAATCACTACGTGTCATTACCCATTTTCCACTCTACCATACAGTATCATTACAAGTGTTAAAGTCCAGGCAGACAGTGTCACTCATTATTATTATACAAAGTTAAACAGTAGTTAACCAGTGTTAACCCTGTCTTCTTATTTCATCAACCAGACAATTCTCTCCACCTAACTCATCCATTATAAATAGTATATCGTATTTATATAGTATATATAGTATTATCGTATGGTTATGGTATTTATATTTATATACACAAACACAAATTATTATATATTTATATTCACATACACAAATGAAACCAAGGACTCAGAATATATGTTTACACTGAATCTATTTGGCTTAAACGGCCAGTCCTTCTACAAATCTAACGTATCTAACAACACATTTAAGTTCTATAATTTTTGAATATGTGAATGGGTCCGCAACGGAGATAACATTTGGAATTTTAACCGTCGTAGCATGCATGTTTTTATTGTTCATGACCGGTTTCGGATTTTCATGATGTTTATTTACTTTGGCAATGGATGAAAATCCGAAACCGGTCAGGACAAACAGCAAAAACATGCATGCCACGACGGATGAAATTCCAGATCTATAACTTTTATTTGAAACATTTGCTAGGAAAATTCAAATGAGAGGTCCGGTAAGATAAGTTCTCCTCTATAGTTCCATTACTGAACAAAGTTTACATTGGAATGGTAATGGTGGACTCCACTTCAATCTGAGAAGGATGTTGCAACCTGTCAAACAATATCCTAAGTAATTTGACTATTTGCCTGTTTTTAGGATATACTGAAAGGTATTTCCTTCAACAGTTTTAGCCGTTTATTGACAGTAACGAATCATGATGTTCAATCACTTGAAATTATATGTTCATTTGTATAATGGGAATTGTCCTTATTGCAGTTTGCAAGTGGATTGATTAATTAGTTTTGTTCGGACTTTTGGTTCGCCTAGTGTTGGAAAACTATTCCCTGGACAGTGCTTATAACACCTGTCCCGGCAGCGATTCAGGTTCAGGCTCCTTTTCGATTTGTCTTGTAACCAACGGATCAAGGAAAGCTCAATGGTAAGGCACTGGATTTGTATTGTGGAGCTTGAGGAAGAATCGAGTCCAGCAGTGCTGTCCCTAGAAGAATTTCTTTTCCACAGATCCTCTACAGCCTTCTGTCCGATGATAGCCAGTGTTATTTGTTACGAGGGAACAATGTCCGGAGGCCAGCATTTGGAAATGACATTTTGGAGTTTTTATAATATTTTATTTAGATTATTTTATAATATCTGGTTAAGAGGCGACTCCAAGTTAAACAAGTAATGTCAATTTTTTTTTTTTTGTTTTTTCAAGCAGACTTAATTAACAAATTAGGTGTCATGTACGTGGGTGACAGAAACACATACTTTATTGTGCGTATTTTTCGAAAAAAATATAATTTAGCAGTTATAAGCTGGTCTCGAATCTAGGGAACTTCACATTGCAAGTCCAAACCCATAATCATTCTGCCAAATCCACCCCATGATTTTTAAAAAATGTAGAGGGCAAATTATAAGTTAAATTAAAGCGGAATTCTAAATTGTGATTTTTTTTTTATCTTTAAATACTTTAAAGTGCTTTCTTGAAATCTTGAAATATGTGATTTAGTGCGGGTACTAAGATTATCTTAGGCTCTAAAAGAAAGAAGTAAAGTAAAACAGTCTTTTGGAAGCGATAAAGAAGAAAAAAAAAAAGCAGAAGAACCCGAAGAGTGTGGATAGTATTTTCTAAGTGAACAGAGGAATGGGGGTACCCCACTTTTTTCCCTTTATTTTTTTTTTTTTTTAAGGACAGTTTGGCTGGCCGGTTGACAGATGGCAGGGCGCTAGCTCTAGTCACAGCCTCTTATATAGCAAGCTTCTACTGGCTCCAAAATAAACGTTATATGTCTGTAAAGAGGGGTTAGAAAATAGGAGAGTTTCCCCCCTCCGATTATTGATCCGAATTGCAAGCAACAAAACCGTCCCACGCTAAAACATGCCAGTCTAAATTTACCCGTTAAAGGGGTTCCATCAGGACTACCCACTAATATTTTAAAGCCCACACCAAATATACACAACTTTACATGGTCTTAAAATAAACTATCTTATATTTTGTAATATGTAGGAAGGTTATTTTATTTTAAAAGTTATAAACAAGTTGATCACGATTTTCTTTTTTCTCGTGAAAAACGATAACTGGATAATAATCTGAAAAAAAAAGATGAAGAAAAAATAAAATAAAAAGAAAAATCAATCTTTAAATTGTAAAAAAAAATTAAGATAAAATATAAAAATAAAAAAAATATGAATTTTTTTTTTGTTATAACAGAGAAATTTATTATACATATTAAATTGGTTTTCTCTCTCTATGAGAGATATGCGTCCAATTTAGAAATATTAATGAAGACTACAAGGGACAAGCAAGAAAGTGTAATACCATTGGCTGGCCCCTCCCTATAGCCAGATCAATAACCGGACATGACGCATGCGTACAAAGCACAGCTCATTTTAAATTGACTCTCTTAGAAAACCCGCCAACAATATTTTAGTTCAACAAAAATAATATAGATTATAAATTAAATTATTATCGAATATTTAACAATAAAAAAAAAAAAAATAGATATTTATAATTTCAATAAAAATTAAAAACATTATTTCTTTGTTTTGATTTTTGTAATAAAATCATTATAAACATTTGTCCTAACTGTTTAATATTGTAATCTTTGAACAGCCGGCAGTTTTGTACCAACTAGATTCGCCGGCCTACTTGTCATCTAGGTACGCGCAGCATAAAGCCGTTATAACCTAAACACTTCCTAAAGTTTTATCAACATTAATTATTAAATCAACTTTGTTGTTGTTATCTTTGAAAACTTCTATTCAATATTAAATGAATAAATTTATATTATATTTATAAAATTATATATTACTAATTTTATTTTAGGTTTTTTTTTGTTTTGTTTTGTTAATGTGATTTAACCTTTTACTATGCTTTTCCCTTGTTATTATTACTTACTGAAATTAATAATGTAAAACTTACCATCATTTCTCACAACTTAGTGATTGGCCCTATAAGAATGTGTAAAAATTGAAGGGTACAAAATAATAAATTGAAGAACAAAAAAGACGCAAAAAGTCATAACTTTATATTGCAACAGTCAAAAAATGTTTTGGCCAGAATTTTGATAACCAGAAATATGGGACTGTACTGAATAATTTTTGTTTTTGTTTTCAATTATTAGTATATTAAATCTTTATATAATTAGGCCTAATCACTTTTATTTGAAACATTTGGTGGGAGGGGGGAGAATAATTGATTTAGGAAAGCTATGAGGTTTAAGCTTGCCTCTAAACTTCCATTTTTACTTTTTTAATAAAAAATAAATATAAAATATTCGGGGTCAGTCATCTAAATCAGCTTCTCATAGGGAGCAGCAAGCCTCTTAGGGGACCGTTAGATATCGGTTGGGGAGCGGCGAACAAACAAGACCTAATAAAATGAATATCATAGATTCCATTAAATAATTAAATGTGAAAACAGGAAAAAAACAAAACATAGCAAATATGATCAGAATAAATGGATACTTCAATTTTAAATCGCATGTTTTCCTACCATTCTTTATTTTACCCGTGGATGTGTAACAGGAAGTGGTTGAAATCTATTGAAAATGATGAACATACGAACTGACTGATTGACAACTTCACACTTAAACACAATTATATAATTTTGCGATTTACTGAGAAAGGAAGGAAGAGTTTCTACAGGGTAGAGTAACCGAACGAAGAGTGATGTTTGTTGACAGCATTTTGCATTTATACTGGATAGAGCTGGCTATTATGCATCACTGAAGAATGATATGACTATAGTTAAAACATTTGTTTTCTTTCTAACGGTTTAGCTAGTGTGGCTTAGTTCGATGAAGTTGATGCAGTGACTGGTCTTGTCAATTCAAAGTTTATCTAATGATTGAATGTTAAGCCTATCAGGTGGCCGGCTTCAATTTACCACTAGAGACAACTTCTACGTGTGAGATTGGTTGTCGAAGTTAAAGCTTATTCGTTTCGGTTGACGTGCGTTTGGAATTTATATGGCTTCTCTATGGGAACTACTAATGGAACTATCAAGAGTCCAGCTTTTTTGTGGGGCAAAGTTGCTGGCGATTGGTTCAATTAAAGTAGCGTGCTGCCATATCCAATGATGGGCACTATTGTTTGTAACGAGAAAACCTGCACTGGTGATCGGTAGTGCACCATGAGAGCTCCAAGCTTTGGGCCCAGAAAGGCTTTAATTAAAACTTTTGTTTAAGTCTTCCATTTTTTTTTGTATCTTCGTTCATAGTGCAATTTAAATATTATAAAAAAAAAAATTAATTTTTTCTCTACAATTAAACAGTATTTAAATCTAAAAGTCTTGCTGGGATTTTGCATAAATGATTTAACAAAAATAATGTGTGATGTAAAAAAAAAAAAACATAAAACAACATTAAGCCCTAAGTCATGAGGCCATCCTCAAGGGAGGCCCTGAATCATGGAGTTATTCTCAAGGGTCATGCAGTCATTCTCAACGGAACCATAAGTCATGAAGTCGTTCTCAAAGGAACCATAATGCCAAAAAAGTTTGATAGCTACCGATAAATCATATTAAGACCCATTTAAATGTGTTGCTAAAATTTCTTTTGTGAGGAAAGTCGTTGGTTAACCAAAAGTAGTGAGTTTATTATGTGACTTATTCTAGTAGACTTTATTTAATCTTAATTTACCAATATGCAATACGAACAAATTTTTATCGTAACATCTTTCTAGGGAAATTGATTGTGAAAAAAGGATGCTCTGTGAGATACAATAAATTACTCATTTATTAATGAATAGAAGTTTTCAAAGATATTAAGGTTCCTTCTCTCTCTCTCTCTCAAATTGCCTTTAGGTATAATAAACGCTTAAAAAACGAAAAATTGCACAATATTTAAATTTAATATTTCATTCAGTTGTTGCCTGGAAATCAGGACAACCGGAAATACCAATTTACTGCAATGATTTCTTGAAAATGTTTCCACTCATTTCCTAGTATATCATTAACTTTGGGTACCTTCAACTATCGAACAGATATCTACGACTTTTAATAAATTATTGAAATATTTTCCCAGGAAAATCCCTTTTATAAAGGTTTTAGAGACGTTGAAACGTAAGACATTTCTATATAGTGCCATATACTATATACTATTTGATTCCTCCCAAGTGCCTACTATAAAATAGGTGGTTTACGTAGAATAATTGGAAGCTTGAATTTCTACTTTGTCATGATTTCCTTTATACTTGTTGAACCTATTATACAAATAAAATCTAGAACTAGTGGGGCCGGGAAGGAGCACCCGTGGATGTGTAACAGGAAATGGTTGAAATCTACTGAAAATGATGAACATATGAACTGATTGACTACTTTGTACTTAAACACAATTAAATCATTTAAGATTTACTGAGTAAAGGAAAGAAGAGTTTATAGAGGGTTGAGTAACCGAGCGATGAGTGATGATTGTTGACAGCATTTTCACTCGGTAGAGTTGACTGTTATGTATCACTGAAGAATGATGTGACTACAGTTAGAACACTTGTTTTTTTTTTTTAAACGGTATAGCTAGAGTGGCTTAGTTTGATGAACCTATCAAGATTGATGAAGTTGATGCAGCAACTGATCTTGTCACTTTAAAGTTTATCTAGTGATTGAATGTTAAGCCTATCAGGTGGCCGGCTTCAATTTACCACTAGAGACAACTTCTACGTGTAAGTTTAGCTGTCGAAGTTGAAGCTCATTCGTTTAAGTTGACGTGCGCTTGGAATCTGTATGGCTTCTCTATGGGAACTACTAATGGAACTATCAAGAGTCCAGCTTTTTTGTGGGGCGAAGTTGCTGGCGATTAGTTGCATTAAAGTAGCGTGCTGCCATATCCAGTGATGGGCGGCACTGTTGTTTGTGACGAGAAAACCTGCACCGGTGATCGGTAATGCACCATAAGAGCTCTAAGCTTTGGGCCTAGAAAGGCTTTAATTAAAACTTTTTTGGAGTGGAAAAATTTTCTGCTTAATTGCCATTTCACTGCAATTATTTGGTTCCACTGTCTATATTTGTTTAGAGAAACAAAATATTTAATATAAATTCCAGTTTTCAAAAAAAAAAAAAGGTTTACAACTAAAACTATGAGAACTGCAGTAAACAAAAGTGAGTGTTTCACAGGAGTTTTTTTTTTTTTAATTTTTCCAAGTGAAAACGTTCAAATGATTCCGTAGAATTTGCTATTTATGGTATAAACTTTGGCTAACTTAGAATAATAGATCTATTGGAAGGAAAACAAGAAAATTAAATTGGATTTCTGAGGGAAGCCAACTGATTTAGAACTGAAAATATAATGTTATAATTAGAGTACAAATGAACGGTAGTAGTAATTTTAAGCTGATTTAGTTTTATAAGTGTTGGCAGTATAAGATGAAAATCTAGAAAAACTGAAGATATTAGCGCAAGATGAGAGAGAGAGAGAGAGAAATGGTGTGCAGATGGTTGCTGGGAAGGCTGGTTGCTGTATACACTGGGAGTAAAAAATTTCTCCCACATAGAGTAGTTCGTCTGAAAATTGAAACTAGCAACGACCCTGAAATAGCCTTTTGCAAAACTTTAATAGGATCCAAAGAGAGGGATCCATAGCAGAGAGAGAGAGAAATAAAAATGACAGGACCACTCTCTCGGACAAGAGTGGGAGAACTGCTTAAATACAGCGGCGGGAGATATACGAGGGATACATATATATAGCAGAGTTCACTCGGCAGTCACAACGCGTCATCAAACGGAGCCGCAATCAAACAAGATTAATAAAATCAAATTTCATTTAATAATTAAAGATGCAATATTAAGAAACAAAACATATAGATCTATTAAGAAGAATTAATAGGTACTTCATTTTTAAGCTGCACTTTAACTAACATAATTCAACAAGAATTCAAACAAGTATTACACCAGAAATTAATTTATTACGCACCACTCATTGGAGTATGAGAATTATTTTAATTTGTTGATATTATATTTTTTTTATAATTCTTTCATTTTATTTTCATTCTTCAATTTTTGCAAATTAAGTGGCACATAAACAAAACAGAAATGTAAGAATTGAAATGAATTTTTCGTAATATAATCATCATAACGATTTTTCCCCAACAATAAAACATTATTCAAGCAATGAGTCTTGTTAGTATTTCACATAAATGGTTGAATAAAAATAATGTGCGTAGTTAAAACAAAATAAATAGCATTCATCGTATAATAATTGTAAATTTATCTAAATAATTATACTTTATTACATGCAGTACTGAAACTGTGATGTATGTAGAAAATAAACTCCCCAATGGTAGGGTTACTACCAAAAAGGGGGGGGGGAATAATAGTATAATAATATTTAGGAAGAACTGAGTCAGGAAGCCCTGAGTCATGGAATTGTCCGAGTCTGAACCATAATGCAAAAAGTTCGAGAACTACTAGATCTGGAATCACGGTTTTGTTCAAATTCAAGTTTATTTATTTATTTTATTATGTCATTAACAATACTGTTCAATTAAATTTATGACCTAAAAACAAGATTAACATTGTAATTTTTTTTTGATAAACAGAAAATAAATTGATTTCATATAAGAAATATAAACATTTTGTGGTCTCTATCGAATGATCTTCCGATTGACAATAATTTAATTGGATAGAACCTATTTTGTAAGAGGATTGACAGAATGGTCATTATGGGATAAAATAATTTAAATGGTTTTGGTAAAAAAAAAAAAAAAAAGGCTTCTTCCGAGTGCAATTTCAATACATTGTACGGTTTTTGATCATCTATGTAACATTAACTACAATGAAAAGTGATGTTAAAATTCTATGTTTGAAGGACCAATTTTCTCAATTGGAAGCTTCTTAGAGACATGCATCAAGAAAGTTTCGAGTTTTTCACTGCAGATTTTTTTTTTTTAGACGCCTGGCTCAATTGTCATAGAAGGAAGCGATTACTATACAATTATTTACTATGTCTTGCCCAGACAAAAAAACAAAAAGGCACAGTTTAGATCATGAATCAGATCCGGAGTGATGAGCATATATAGTTCATGGCTCTAACCACCAGGGCAGCATTTGTAACTTATTAAATGCGAGAGTATTTCGTATATAAAATTAAAGTGATATAATTATGCAAAAAAATCGTGGAATTATAAAAAGTGTAGATTAAATAAATTAATAAAATTAGGACCGGAATAAATTGATAAAGTAAATGTTAAAAATACAAATAATAATGAAAATTAATAATAATAATAATAATAATAAAACAGTAAAAATTCAGTTGTTGTCATATTCCTTTGAATATAATGTTGATGGTTTGGTGGGTTACAGTATTTTATAATGAATTCAAATGGTACTACTCCTTCACTGTGGGAGAGAGAGAAAGAGAGGGAGGGAGGGGAATAGAGAGAAGGAGAAAGAGATAGTTTGAGAGATAGAACAAGAGAGAGCTAGCCGGCTGGCTGGAGAGAATGACTAAGAGTGGGGAGAGTTTTGGCGGGTAGATATAGTGGGGGAATAAATGGGACTTGTTGGAGGGGAAGGACGACTCTCTACCACGTACAAACACATCTACTACACAAAATGCAAACACAAAATAAGGCCATACTATTACTACAAAAACTTTATACAATATATCTCTCTTTAGGAATAAAAAAATAAAAAAAAGTTTATATATATATAGCAAAAAGTACTTTATAGAGAAAAGTGTAATTTTCTAGATTATTTCTTTTTGAATTTCATAATTTTTTTTTATGATTAAGTATAAAGATTTATTATTAAGTATGAGGTTTATTCAATATAGAGCTAGGAGAGATTAATCTATATGTGCCTTTTTACGTAGTATTTGATTTATAAAGCACTTTTTACTTCCCGTTAATATTAAAATATTATCTGTATGAAATACTTTTAAACAATATGATGCACTGTTATTCTTATTGTTGACAAATTGTCTACAAAGTTGGAATATTTAATAAAGTATAAGGTTCCCTTAATATTAAGTGATCGTGCAGCCTATAATATACTAAAACACCAAGACAAGAGAACATCCACTCTAATGTCGGAGTTTGGGGCCTGAGCCCTTTTGCGGAGTCAGCGCACTCTTGGAAGAAATCAAGAAAGAGGAGGTGGCGAAAAAAGCATGTCTCTGGGGAACACTCCACCGGTGTCTGAGGCAGGTTATGGTCTGTCTGGGAGGCTAGCATCAGTCTGAGTAAAAACAAGATCCGTATTCTTACGAGATGTCTCACGAGGTACTGCATAGACTCAGGGGACATTTGAGAGAGGAAGGCTCCCTAGAAGATGATGGCATGTGCAGATTTTGTGGAGAAATGGAGGAAACTGCAATACATCTTTTAACCGACTATGACGCCGTCATTCAAAGAAGAATGAATAGCCTTGGTTGTTACCAGGTGGGGGAGGAGGCAATACCCCCCCCCCCGAGAACCCTCCAAGATTCTGGAGAACATAACTTGAAGGTGGTGCTGTAGTTGAGTAAGCTCACCTACGGTAACAGAGGGGACAAAAATAGATCACTTGATGGTCACAGTGCATAAACCCTCAAAAAAAAAAAAGTCCGAGTTTCTTCAGAATCCCTAACCAATCCGTGATCAATTTTACGGAAAAAAGATATTGACCGAAGAAATCGACATAGATATGCAAAAGGTTGGCGGAGCTGGGATGTTTTGTACAGATTTCCAAATTGAAACCCCAGCAGGAAGACTAGCGGCAAACTGTGAGGGCAAAGTTCTTGCGTTACGGCTGGTATTAGAGAACTGCAGCCTAGAATGGTCAATAAAGCAATCATCCTAGGTGATTCGCAGGCCGCCTGTTGCTTGTTGTTTGCGCCGCTACCAACCCATTGTGAGTGCTACGTTGCAGAGCGTTGTTAGTGAACAGCTTGTCGCGCGACAAGTTTCAAATTTCATGGTGTTTGAGAAGTCTGGTCATCATCTACATATGTATCAATTGATTATGATAAAATAGTTGATCCATAATGACAAAATCAGGGCCAATCAGGATCATACAACTTTTTTTCTTTAGGCCGAACATTATAGGATATATGATCAAGGTTAAAGAGGATGCAGAGATTAAATTATTGCTTTACCGTAGATCCTATAACAGGGATCTATCTGCTCTTGCAAAGATTCTGCTCATCTGCAGATTTTGTGTGATATGAGGGAAGGCAAACTAGAGCTTATCTGGCCGATAACGAATGGATCAGTATATACGTAAAATAAGACATAAAAATTCACGCAATGAGCCAGGGTCAAGTCTCATAAGCAGCCGAAGTCGTTCCTTTACAATCATACGAGATGAAGCTTCTCAAGCCTCCAGCATCTTCACACCGCTAGCATGATTATGAAGAAGGGAAATCTGCACCCGGTTTTCCCTACGTATACATAAAATGATGAATACTTGGCTAATTACAGTTATAGTAATTAACATTCATATGACGGTGCCTGTACTGGGAACCGTGCGAGGGCTAATGAAAAATTATTCATCTTGAAGCTAAAGAAGCGTGCGGAAATTGGGGACAAGATGCCCCAACAAAAATGCCAAAAAAGAAAATTGTCTGTTCGTAGACTCTCAAGCAGTTATCTAAATGCATATTTCCTCCATTTATTGTTAAAGATTTGCAAGAGATCAGTAACCATAATCTTTCATATTACGCTGCAGAATGTAGCACAGATATCCACTAATTAACCTGTTCCAGTAAGAAAATTAAAGATATGATTTGTGCCAAGCTGAAAGAATTAATTGGAGGGAGAAATAACAATGTGGAATCAGGTAAAAGGTGGAAACCATTACTACAAATACGTCACATCATACCTAGAGTTTTATTCCGTTAGACAGTATTGCTAGTGTTTTAGGTGTTGACTATTTGTTAATTTTACTTTCTCCCACAGCTGCTGAAGGATCGTGTCAAATTTTCGAAATAAAATTTTCACACCAATATTGTTTTGAAGTTCGCTGAATATTTTAATGAATAGTTATATATATGTGTATATGTGTGTGTATGAGTGAATCTGAATGAGAGTGAGCAAAATATTTTCCAAAAAGGAAAATCGAGGGAGCTCAAATTTAATACCACAAAGTTTTGCTTTGTATGCTGAACAGTTCTTCACTGGCTTTATAGACACAGAAAGCACATAAAGGAGCTGTGCCTAGAATGAAGACTCTATCGGGTGATGGAGGAGACTCCAATATATGCTTGTAGAAAACTTCCCCTAATACCCCCTACTTCTCGATCCTTGATATTTCCTAACTTGTGATAGTGGGATGCGTTATGTCTCATGTGACGTGGCAGTTGGAAGGATTACCAATGAATTTTGTTTAGAGGCAACATAATACAGACTGCAAACCTTTACTCATTGATATAAAATTGAAGATAACTAAACATTTATTAAAAATATAAATAAAAAAATAAAAATAAAGAGGGCTGGAGAGATAAGTATCTATCTGCCAAGGATGATTATGTGGTCCCAGAGCTGGTTGCAATAATTATCTATGCTACTGAGATAAAAAGAGAGCAGTGATAAACTCCAAGGTCCTCATTTGCTCAGATAACCAGGCGGCTCGGCAAGCGATTAACTCGTACGAGGTTAGCTCAAGGCTGGTATGGGTGTGCCTGAGTTTAGTCACGGAAATTAGTGGCCATAATAAGGTATTTCTTGGATGGGTGATGACCAGGGCACTCAGGTCACAGGGGCAATGAGGCAGCAGATTGCATGGCCCGCGAAGGTTCCATTAATTCCTTAATAGGATCTGAATCCATCTGCAGCACTGCAAAGTAGGTACACAATCAATTACAGGAATGGTGGGTAAAAACCACAGGCCAGAAGCAGGCGAAAAAGTTTATCAACATCTACTCGCCAAGGCTTACAACTGAGCTACCATAACAAGGCCGTGCGGCCATTAGGATATCTGAGGGCTTTACAAACACATGCACTGTATGAGCCTAACAATAGCCAACCTGTGTAGGTTTAGTCAGGAAGAAGAAGAAATAGCACTGCACGTGTTAACTCAGTGTGAGGGGCTTGTATGGTTAAGGTTTTGGTCTCTTTGGAGAGTAGAAGCTGAGACCTGCAAGCTTCATCCAAGGACTTCTCTCGGGACTCCTAAGTCTTATAAAGCTCCCCGGGATCACCCACATTCCAAAGTCCAAGTAGGAGGACAAGACTGGGGAGAGAGCTCTAGTTTGTGGGTGTCACACTAGATCCATGAGGGTCGCGGTGGCAAAGGCTGATTAGCCAACCCCTCCCACGGAATCTAATCCAATATTTTGGCCTAGTAGAGCGCACCAAAAACAAAGAACCAACTGCATATAACATTTGCAATTAAACACCACAAATTCCACATAAAGATCCAAAATCAAATTTGTTAGGCAAAATGTCCAAATAAAAGCGATACGTTTATATTTGCAGTAAGCATATCAAGTTTAAAGTAAATCGTTTTAGATATTTTCGAGTGAATTCCAAAAACAAAATTCAAAAACCAACGCTATAAAGTCGTACTTCCGATTAACCGATTTTCTTCAAATTTGAATTTCTAACGACGCTCCGAATTTATATTAATATAAAAAAATCTGTTGTGAAACACTCACACAACTTTCTCTTACTCCTGTTCTCAAAATTATAATTGACAAATGTTATAGTTAGTGTACCGAAAACTGAAAAAAAACTGTTCAGTAAAAGCGCATTTCCGGTTTACTTTTTTGTTGAACTTGGAATTTTTTGGCCATCTATTTATTTCTAATTAATTTGTTTGGATGATAGAATGTATAATCAACTGTGATAGCACTTCAAAGAAAAACATAACCCCACCTCTTCCCTAAAAGTGCCCTTAAATGAATGTTTCTAGAGAAACGTTTTAAATAAAAGTTGTAAATCTTTGTATGCGTAGTTTATATAAAGTTTCAAGAAAATCATCGGAGCCATTTTTGAAAAAAATCGCGAAAAAGTGAAAAAAAAACATTTAATAAAGTGGTAAAGTAAACGCAAGCCGGTTATGCGATTTATTTCAAACTTGGAATTTCAACAATATATTTAATTCTAATTAACATTATTTAGATGAGCGAATTATCCAAATAAACTGAAATAGCACTTTAGATGAAAACTTAATTCCACCCCTCCTCCAAAAGTGCCCTTAAGTGATTTTCCCAAAGAAATGTTTCAAGTTTGAAGAAAATCGTCGGATCCATTTTTGAGAAAATTGCAAAAAAGTTAAAAAACCCATTAGTAAAGTGGTACTTGCGGTTGTGGAATTTTGACAGATAACGTATTGTCAGATCCCATGGTGATACCTAAACGGAATATCAAGTTTGAATATTCTACGATTTTTCGTTTTGAGCTGTGCTGTCCACATACATATACACACACACAGACCATTTGCTAAAAACCACTTTTTTGGACTCACCTTAAAATGGATATTTCCGGTGAAAACTCGATATCGAAAATTTGACACGATTACAATACTTCCTCTTACTAGGAGTAAGAGAAAGTAATAAGTGGTAGAACCATAAATTGTATTAACTTAATTTTACAATGTCCCCCAGTAGCCCTCAAAAAATCTATTTTTTCGGGTAAAAGTTCCAATTAAAAGTGATAGATATTTATGTGTGTAGCTAGTATAGGAAGTTAAGAGAAAATTCCTTGGAGCCGTTTTCAAAAAAACGCGAAAAATTGAAAAGAAACATTCAGTAAGGTGTGATTGGATGGTTCCGAGTGTATAAACTAAATCAATGTTATCACACTGTTTTTGTCAAACACATCCTGATGATGGGCGAACGCCCGACCATAAAAAAGAAGCAGGCTATCACCGAAAATATCTCTGATTTGATTGGATGGATTTTGCTCAAAATGTTCGTGGCAGATGCAGGCAGTACTCATGAAATACCAAGTTTGAGCTTCATGCGATTTTTTGGTTTTTGAGATATTTTGTTTACTCATACATACATACATACATTCACCAACACATAGGCTATTCGCTAAAAACCATATAGTACTTTATAGGGATGTGCAATAATTATGTGTTATATTGACCGCTTAATATACGTATATCTCTTTTGCCTATATGTGTTCCCTGACTTTTATAACTAAGCATTTGCAGCGCATAGAATTCTCTATTTCTAAACTGACAGCTATATAACCACTTTCTCTCCCTTTTATAACATTTCATCAGTTTCCTTCAACCCCTCGTCAAAGTTCAAACCACATTTTTAATGCATTACTTTGGTTCCATCCTAAGGGAGAGATAAATTACTTTAGCCTTAGTTTGTTATCCTTCTTGCAGAAAGTTCATTATCACTTTTATTGGTTAATCAATGCTGTACGACAGACAGGTTTACAGCTTTAGAGGGTAGGAAGAAATGGTAGGTGATCATTCAAGACTTTAGGGTTAAATAGATGCTATTAGATACTATTTTCTAGATTAAATATAGTTTTCTAATTGCGTTAACCAGAGAGGGAAAGAGCGGGCGGAGATGATATGTTTGTACAAGTAAAATGTATTCAGACATAGCTAAAACTTTCAGTTTTACTGAAAAAAAAATAAATATATCAGGTGTAGTGAAATAAAGAGATAACTAAAACTAAATCCTGGCGCAACAGTCTTTGATAGGGGCACAGCCCACAATTTATATTCCATTTACATACTATTGTCATGATTATGTTTCGAATCATGGGATCCGAAGAGGGAAGAAGCAGACATAAAATAAATAAAACGTTAGTTACTCCCCCACCTAGGCCAGACTAGGAAGGGAGTGTTCGATTCATATAAACAGAGCGACAGCAGAACAGTACAGGAGAGTTTTTACGACAGAGTTTTTTTTACAACAGTACATCCGGTCAGCAACCTATCAACCTATCTTCTTATTACTCAGCCAGTCTGTCTCTTTATTATTCTCTCGCTACCTATCTTCGTAAAGTGTGGCGAGAAGTTGGTGTGTTCAATTTATTATACAGTGTTCAGTGTAATGTGATAACAAGAAGGAGTGATAACAAGAAGGAAAATATATAATTTTTAATCATAAAAATTATAACTAGTGGTGCCAGCCAGTCGCTATTATTCAGGTTAAGAGCCGCGATCAGTGCACGGTCAAAGGGACCGCCAAGGACAGGAACCGCCAAAGACACACCGCTTTCAACAAGAAACCCTTTTAAAAGGGTCATTATACGGTCAGTATACAGAAGCCAACTGGCCATATACAAGGGTCAACAAATCACTCAAAAACCACCTGGTTACAGTCTTTTGATAACCGCCATCACCTGTTGCCACACCTGTTCAAGACCTAGGGTCAACACACGGCAAGAGATGTTTTAGTGTGACCCGTAATTACACACTAGTCAATGTGGGAGTGATGGCAATATAACGTCTCTCCAAGGAAGAGGGGATGAGTATTCTTCAGTATTTTATCAGCGTATCATCAAGACTCTACCAGTGACATAGTTCATACATCGGAGCGCGTCCCTATCTATGTATTTAAACATATATTTATTTATCAATCATTATAGTTGTGCATTCTAGTTATCTTTTAAATTAATTGTAGTTATATCCTTTCAAACGTTAAATTATTGTTAAAATATATATCTATTTTCGTAAATTAGTAGTTCACATTTTGAGTAACAACTCTCTAAAAATCTCTAACTAACTCCCAACTGATCATCGCATCATAACCCTCTCCAAGACATCTGATCCCACTACATCAGCATATTATCTAGTTTATTTCTATTTCTCATACTTAAATTCAATTCTCTCCATTTCTCTCCTTCTCACATCTATTATACTATCTAGCCCTTGGGTGGGTTTCGTCAAAAATCTGTCAACCAGAAATACGACGACCTTTTAATGAATGTTTTTTTTCCTTCAATATTTCGCAATTTTTTCCAAAACAGATGCCAGCGATTTTTTTTTTATAACTATAGCACGGCGTTTTAGAGGTGTTTGGTGAATCTGTGACGTCAGATTTCAAGTGTTACTATTTGAATAGGCATTGTCTTTTGGACTTCAGTATAATCATATTCCCAAGTCACTCAGTATTTATGTACGGTAAGAAAATTTTTCAAATAGAATTGTAACAGTTTTTGTAAGAGAAAACCTATTAAATGCTTCACACTAAATTTTATTTTTAAAATAAGGTGGGCCCAGAATAATGAAAAAATATTGATATTAACTAATTGAAAGACAGGAATAAAGAAAACATACAAGACCCTACCATTATCAACGTAATCCTTTTATTAAAGAACATTATTCCATTGCCAATGTGTTAATACTTTCCTAGAAGTATGCTTTTAAGGATAAAAAAATAATTAAGGATAATTACGGATTATTTCTTGGTATAAGCTGCAATATATAGCATGCACAAAACACAATGGTTTAAATCATCACTGTAATTATAGTTTCAAGTCTTTTAAAAAAAATTATAATTTAGAAATTGATTTTTTATTGTTTCATTTATCAACCTGAGATATTCTCCTTTTTCCACTTTTGTTTAAATTTCCCATATCAATTTCGCATACAAAGAGCTACAATTTTGATTGAAACATTTCTCTGGGGGAAATTCATTTAAGTGCACTTTGAGGGGGTGGGGGGGCTATAAAAATATAACTATAAAAATTTAAAGATTTATTTTTTGAACAAATTCTTTTAATTTATTAATAAAACACATTATTATATAGTAAGGACAAAAAGCCTTTGCTATCGGATATTTGAGACATGCCAAAAATGTGGATGTCGGTTTGATTAGACATTTGAATAGAATTTTTGGGGATCCGCACTGAATGGATTAATAAAACTATTACTTTCATACAATGCAAATATGTTGGCATGGTTTGCCTAGTCTCAAACAAAACATAAATACATAATATAAATTTTCTGAGCAAGTATTGTAATCGTGTCAAATTTTTCGATATCGAGTTTTTACCGGAAATATCCGTTTTGAGGTCTCCTGATTTCAAAAAAGGGGTTTTTAGAAAATGATTTTATATGTGTGTTTGTGTGTGAACAGCATAGATCAAAAACGAAAAATCATTGAATATTCAAACTTGATATTCCGTTTAAGTATCACCATAGGATCCGACAGTAAGTTATCTGTCGAAAATTTTTCAACCGGAAGTACCACTTTAGTGAATAGTTTTTTTTTTTCACTTTTTTGTGATTTTCTCAAAAATGGCTCCAACGATTTTAAGATCAACAATTTTTATTTGCAACATTTCTCCGAGAAAATTCATTTAAGGGCACTTTTTGGTAAACTGAAATATAATGTTGAAATTCTGAGTTTGAAGAAAATCAGATGACCTTAAGTGGGGTTTTTGCTGAAAAGTATTTTCTATTTTTCTACTATTTTCTCAACGATTTTCTTTAAACTATGTAAACTAACATATAAAGAGCTACAACTTTGGTTTGTAACATTTCTCCAGGTAAACTGATTTAAGGAGGTTTTTCGGGGAGAGGTAGGATTATGTTTCAAGAAAATCATTGAACCGGAAGTGTTTTTTTACTGAACAGTTTTTCAGTTTTGGCGACTTTCTCCATAAAAACAATTTCATTAAATTTGGTGCTCTGACGGTTCTTCTTATTATAATATATTTTTTAATTGCACTAATAATTAGTTCGTTTCCTTTTTATTAGTTATTTTTAAGTTGTTGTGCACGCTAAATTGCGTAAATTTCCATCTTTATAGTACACTTTCAATCCTTTGTGGACTGCGCCACATACATAAAATTAAGGACAATATAATGAATAGCTACCAACTCTAGGTCTAACCTTCCACCACTCCACATCTACGTCCAAGGCGTTGCGAGAGCAGTCGTGGCTCGACTGCAACAGGGACAAGCTCCCATTTATCCCAGGCATAGCGGGAAATACCAGAAACAATGCGAGGAGTTGGAGGCAGATCCGATTCTAGGTCTGCCTTCGGATATAATGGCTCCTAGATACGACTTCCAAAAACCCTTCAAAGTCTTGATATTCGACAGAGAGGCATGGAAGGACGGGCCGCCAATTTCAGGCGAATCTATGTGGTACACGGACGGATCTAAGATGGAGGAAGGAGTGGGAGCCGGGGTGTACGGGGCTCATTCGAGATGTAATATCTCGATACGCCTGGGAAGGCTAGCTACGGTCTTTCAGGCGGAGCTGGTCGCAATTCTTACCTGCACCGTCGAAATAAGAAGATGCGGAATGCATAACTCCAGAATCGTCCTTTATTTGGATAGCCAGGCAGCCCTGTGGGCAATTGACTAGTGGGCGATCAGCTCAAGGCTGGTGTGGGATTGCCTAGGTGCACTTAGGGATATTAGTAGCCTCAATAAGGTCTTCCTGGGTTTGGGTACCTGGGCATTCGGGTCACCGAGGTAATGAGGCGGCAGATCGTTTGGCCCAGGGGGGTTCTATCGGAACACTTATAGGGCCGGAACCGTGTCTCAAGATGTCTCAGGAGTGCATCCATCAGGACATGGATGCACGACCGATCAATGGAATGGTGGGTAAAAACCCAGGCCAGAGGCAGGCGAAAACGTTTATTTATAGCTACTCCCCCAGGCTAACTGCAGAATTACTCCAACTAGGCCGGGTGGCCATAAGGATGGCAGCTGGTGTTCTCACTGGCCATTGCAGACTTAATAAGCACATGCATCGCATGGGCTGGCAACGGATAGCCTATGTAGATTTTGTCAGGAAGAAGAGGAAACAGCACTGCACGTGCTATGTCAGTGCGAGGGGCTAGTATGGCTGAGGTACCGCCTCTTCGGAGAAGAAAAGCTGGGGCCTGCAAGCCTCAGCCAGGGGCCCCTCTCGGGTCTATTAAGTCTATCTATTAAGGCAGACAGGGCTCGAGAGGTTGCTTTAATTGACCATTTGGAAAGACCTCCCCAGCTCCACAGTTCGATGAAGGATAGGACGGGGGTAGGGTCTCCAACTTAGGGGGTGCCACAATAGACCCACGGGGGTCGCGGTGGCGCAGGCTGAAGAGCCAATCCCCCCAATGAATCTAATCTAATCTAACTCTAGGTCTAAGAAAAGTTTTTTTAATGAATATTATGAATTCCTTTGGGAAAATTATATGAAACTTCTATATAACATCAATTTTATTTTATTCCATTAGTATAAACAGCCAAATATAAAATGGCAGACTTACATTGGCAGCTGCATTTCCGCCTAATTCTTGCTTGCCTTCTTCTTCAACAATTCTATAAAAATTCAGAGTTTTCCTTTTGTAAGCTCACATTAATTTTATAAAACAGTAAATATGTTAGAAATAACTTGATTTTTTGCAATTTTGTGTTTTTGTGTATAAAACAATTTTTATCTCGCAAGTTCTATAATTTATAAATAACTTTACGAAGAGAAATTAGTCAAAAAGTTCTAAAAACTAGTGTTTCTTTTTCAAAGAAATAAATTTACCCTATAAATAATTAACCAATCACAGTGTAGAAGTGAAGATTATCAAATATGGACGTGGTCAACATGATAATTCTAAATTTCTGATTGGGCTAACATACACCCACAATTCATACCTTCTTTTTTCCAACTGTGATTGGTTAATTATTTATAGATAATTATTTATTGAAAAAAAAAAAACAGTTTAGAATTATTTTACTAATTTTTCCTCCGTAGATTATCGAAATTGTGCAATAAAAATTTGTTATAAAAAAATGCAAAAAAAATCGAGTTATTTCTAACATAATATTTACTATTTTATAAATTAATGTGAACTATAAAGAAAAAATTTAGACTTTTCATGCCAGTGTTGATAAAGAAAGCAAAAGAGAATTAGGCAAAAATGTAAGATTCAAAGTAAGCCGGCCATTTTGTATTTGGCCATTTACACTAGTGGAACAAGATAAAATTGATATTAAACACCCAAAAAATGTTCTCCAAGGAATTTATAATATCTTATCCAAGGAATATAATAGTTAAAATCTTTTTTTAGACCTGGAGTTGCTCTTCTTAGGATCTCTAGGGGTGGTGCAGGAGGAGAGGGGGTCTGGGGGTCAGGAAGTGGCTATCCTTATCTTTGTGCTCCCTTATCTGGCACCTCCCTAGAGATGGCATGATTAAGAGATACAGCTTCACTAAGAATAATTCTTTGAAGCTGGACACCAAAAGTGGATGGAGCGAAAGATCCGCTCTGTTGGGCATTAAGGAACCAATAAAATACCATAAAATGGGTCTAAAACCCTCGAGGGGATTGGGACAGGGGTGGTTGGTCCAAGGATCAAGCACTCGGAATCCATGGGTAATTTTCCCAGCAACTTCCAGGCGGAAATATACGCTAGTGAAAGATGTGTATAATTTAACCTCGATAGGGGATATAGGAACCAGGAGATTGTAATCCTTTCCAATAATCAAGCAGCCATTAGAGCATTGAGTGCATCAGTTACCAACTCTAAAATGGTCTGGGAATGCTAGATAAACTTAATAACCTAGGCAGGAGTAACAAAGTTACCCTTCGGTGGGTGCCGGAACATGTTGGCATTAAAGGGAATGAGATGGCCGACGCCCTGGCCAAGATAGGCGCTACGACCCGCTTCTAGGGCCGGAACCTTTTTGTGGGGTTAGCGACCAGTTTCTGTAGGAAGGAAGAGGAGACGAGGAGATCTCAACTCTGGTACTCCCTCCCCGGTTTGCGGCAAGCCAAGATCTGCTTGGGAAATTATAACCGACGGAGATCGGAGGCCTGCATTGAATTGAGCAAAACAAGCTCCGCGTTCTTACGGGTTTCCTCACGGGGCATTGCCGACTTAGAGGACACCTGGTGAAGCTGGGTTTGGAAAGTGATAGCTCATGCAGATTCTGTGGGGAGCTGGAGGAAACTCCATTACATCTCCTAACAGACTGCGAGGCTGCCACTCAGAGAAGGTTCAAGAACCTGGGTAGCTACCAGGTGGAGGAGGAGGATATATCCTCTCTAGAGCCTGTCAGGATACTGGGATTCCTTAGGGATCTCAGACTGATGGACGTTATGTAGAACGGATGTTCAGCTGGGACATCTGTTCGGATGCTGTGGGCAAGCCTGCGGCACCCAGGGGGCATAGCACAATAGACCGGAAAAAGGTCGCAGTGCATTGGCCCCCCGCTTCAAAAAAAAAAAAAAATATATATAGAATATACGGAATATGTGGATGGGCCCGCAACATCTGGGATTTGTGCTGGACACAAATGTTACCAATGTTATTACGGTCACAATATAAAAACTTACAATTCTTAATAGTGTTTGAAACCATCGACATTTTTCTGCAGAAAATCACAAAAAGCTATTCAGTAAAGTCGCACTTCCGTTCAACCGGTTTTCTTCAAACAGGGAATTTTGGCAAATTACATAATTCCACTTAATATTATTTAGTTGACAGAATTGTAATGAATTAGCATAATAGTGGAAAACACATAACCCAACCTTTCCCCAAAAGTGCCATTAAATGAATTTTTCTAGAGAAATATTTCAAATAAAACATGTAGCTCTTTGTATGTGTAGTTGATATACCAAGTTTAAAGAAAATCGTTGGAGCCGTTTTCGAGAAAATCACAAAAAACTATTCACTAAAATGGCACTTCCGGTTGATGGATTTGCCCGAAATCTTCGTGTCTGATACGATGATAGTGCCTAAACGGAATACTAAGTTTGAGCTCTCTAAAACTTTTTGTTTCTGAGATATTCTTTTCTCTCTCTCACACACACACACACATGTAAGAGAGCATTTCTACCTCAACTTTTCTATGCAGCACCCATACGGCAGGCAAGCGGCCCTTAACGTGAAGAAGAATCAGAAGAAATTGGAAAGGATTCATCGATTATTTTTATTAAGGGTTCGCACTATTTCGTATAACGCTATTTCGTCGCTGGCGTAAAACCTATTTGTACACAATTAAAAGAACTGCTTACCGTTGAAATGGCTAAGAATGGTTGTTATACGGAAGTACCATTTATTGGTGCGCGGCTTGATGCCCCAATTGATTATAAATCATGGCAACATCCAGCAAAAATTCCGTTAATAATTGGACTTAAATTTTGATACGGAAATCTATACAGATGGCAGTATGGAATGAAGATAATGTTGGTCGCGCATTTGTGGCTCTTCGAGGGAAAAAAGTGATTGCTCAGGGACAATTTCGACTGCATTCACACTGCAGTAATAATCAGGCCGGAGCACCTTGCAATACTTAAGGCGATTGAATGGCTGGAGGGCGTAGTTTCCTTAGGTGAGAAGATGAAAAAAACACACACACAGACCATTTTCTAAAACCACTTTTTTTGAACTCAGGGGACCTCAAATTGTGTATTTCCGGTGAAAACTCAATTTCAAAAATCTGACATGATTGCAATTTCTCTTACTACTATTAGTAAAAAAAAAGTAAAACTTAAACACTCAAATAACTCCTTGACATGATTCCCAAGTACCATGATTGAGATGAAGAAGTTCTTAGAACTCATTCTGTTTATTGGTCAAATAAAAAAAGAAATCAAGAGATGTATGCTGATTCACTGATACCTCGATATTTCCAAAAATCATGAATACAGAGCGTTTCGTCAAATATAAATAGAAGGGCACTTTTCTAACACAGCCTAACAAAGTGCTAATAACAAAACAAGACTGTTTAATGTGAATCCGCAATGAATAATTATATCTACTACGCAAATTTAAAACTGTATATCAATCAGCCTGTGAATTATCTTCACATGAATACATTCACAATTTAGAAATTTATAGTGATGCGCGAGAAAGTTATTGAAAGAAACTATAAATCTCTTCTTCATACATGGTTTCATTACTTATCCATAGATTGGGTTATAATGAAACATCAATGTATTATTGATGAGTTTATGAAAGAAGAAGACCAGCGGTCCATTATTTATAGTATTATTCCTCATAAGAAATAACAAAGACGTGCCACAAGACGTGTATTTAGTAAAGTAGCTGAAGTGAGAAAGACATGAGAAATAGAAATACTTCGATTCCTGAACAACTGGCTCCCAAAGCAAATAGAAAAACTAGTTCTGGCTATGGATAAAATTACGAGTATATATGGAATTAAAAGTACATATTTCATTGTAAAGTCTCCTCTCTTAATTAATCCCGGTCAAAAACGACGCAGAGAAGAGAAAGAGTAACAAATATCTGTCTCGCATTTAAGATCTTTTTAAAGAAAGAAAACAAAACACAAGGGTCCTGGGTTCGAGTCCAGCCATGCTGCCCTTAGCTTTTTCTTTACCTAGGATTTTTCTACAACTCGGTGATAAGTAGTGTTGTCTGTAGCTAGAGGATACTGCTCACAGGACGAGGAGTGTACTGAGAACGCTCCTCGGGGAAGGGAGCACAAGAGATCTTTCAGGTCGGAGGGCACTATCCCCTAGAGCACAATATCTAAATCTAAATGTAGTTATGTAAACCCTGCACACATTATAGCTATAATATTTTGAACTTTTATATGACTTTTCAACCAAAATCGGTTGTAGTTCTATCAGTTGCCAAGGTTCAAGAAATTTTGGACGACCTATAAGTTTGTATATCTATGCAGTTTCCAATATTCCAAGTTTAAAAAAAAAGGGTTACAGCCGTATCTGTATTCTTATGATTAATTCATGGATACCTATCGGCATGGAATCTAAGCCAATGTGGTTTTTATCCCCCCCAATTTTCCCTAATTAATCTCCCCTGGTAGTTTGCCGATCTGTCTACAATATCCTAAAATAATCCTTCAGCTCCAACCCTCTCAGACTTTCCTGCGAAAGTGAGGCCCTCCCAAATATACGGAACCTAGTACCAGCGAAACGGAGACACTGAATAAATAGTGATACACCGTTTCCCCTAAACTCCATCATCACAGTTCTGATATATGGGACTAGACGTCCTCCGTATTTTATATAAATAACTAGCTATTCATAGTGTTTTACTAAGGTCCTCTATCTTATCCTGCTCAGGGATAGGAGGTAATCCGAAATCCCCTGCTTAATCCCTTTGATAAATCTTTTGGCCTCGAGGCACCAACTATTCTGTAAAGTCGCCCTTCCAGTTAATCGATTTTGTTCCAATTTGTAATTGTAGCAATGCTTTTAAGGCAGCCTAATATATAGAGAGATGGTAAGACAGAACTGCTGTGGCTTTAGACTATAGAGAAAAAAACTTTGACATATTTTATTAATATATCGTTGGGAGCGTAATTAATAAATTAATTGATTATATTTAACCTCTATTTTAAAATAAAATAATCAATATAATCCAGACAATATCAAAAAAAAAAGAAAAAAAAAGAGAAACTATATTTGCAAATAATAAATAAAATGGAACAAATGTCAAAAGTGAGATCATATTATCAAGATATCAATTTTTTTTTTCTTTTTTTGTTTTGACCAAATTAATCATTTTGTTGGGGGCTCGAATAAATATTTAACCAATAGTTCTATGACATTAATTCGTTAAGATGCCCTAGATAAAATAACTATTCAGTCAATACATAATATATTGCTGCAGTTTTTCTTCCCTTGGGGAATTACATTCAAAGTATTAACCAAATTTCAATATGTATTTTCCACAAGATTTCTGAACTAGTTTCAATTTAATACAAGATGGAACTTGTAATTAATCGAAAAATTGATTACCAGACAGAAGATTAATACTTATTTTTCGGGTGAAGAAATATAAGTGACGGATTTAGAATTTGGTCCAAGAGTCATCAGAATAATGCCTCAGATTTTTTCCCTCGTGTCTAACTCAAGCAAAGTTTAATAAAGTGCCATTAACGTTCTTTAACATTAATACATTGAAGACTGAATTTTGGATAAGTGTTTCGAGTCTGCAATGCTGGACAATATCTCAGATTTTGTGTCGAGATGTTGTCTTCCACTTCATTACAGCATGACTCTGTGTGTTTGAGAGAAAATTTAAAAGTGGAAGTCTATATCCTCTACACAAACTTGATGAACTAAATTTTAAGATGGAGGAAAAGTATTATTTAATGCTTGAGACACTGAGAACTATTTATGAGAAATCTCGTTTTTTCACAAATTCATCTATTGAAGAGTAAGGTATTTCTTAACTGTCATCAGATTCACTGTTTCTTCACTCTCTGATATGAAGCATTAAGAAAAATCCACATGATCTTTCAGGCTTCCGCGGCCACTGTCATTTAAATACTAAGATATTCGAGTTGAGATCGTATCAGTAGTTTGATGTAAACGTTTCGCCCATGTTGAGTAGTCTTCTTCAGCATAGTTGTGATTTACTAGATCAATTCTCTGGTAATAATCAAACCAACAATGGGCGAAAATCGGTTTATAATGACATAAGAGCTTATGTCACAGTCTGATCGCACACACTAACTCTTCTTTACTCTTATAACGTATGCTTTCCTTATGACTATCGCAGTAAAAAGTGCAACTGACGCAATTAGAAAAGCTCCTACTCTCTCATATATCAGAAATAAAAGCTCCATCTCATTATTTTCAAACAAATAAGAGCTTCCATTCTTTTATCACACATATGTAGTGACTCCCCTTACTCCAATGCAATTATAAGAGCTATACATTTGATTTATTATACCATTTATGACAGATATCCCTCGGATTTGTAAGAGCTCGTTTTCACTCCTATCACAGACATATAAGAGCATCACCAGGCTCTCGTTTCACTACATAATAGATCCCTCTCAATCTCTTAAAATAGTGCTCGTCCAGTTATTGAAAAGAACCTAATTCTATCTTAAAACTCATGAAATGAAAATAAAAATCACAATTTTACATATATTTTGGTCAAAAATATGTAATTTATATAATTAGTAAAATCAGTTTTAAAACGTTACTTTTTTTTTTTTTTAAGCAAAATTAATCTTTCGGTTATTATAATCTAAAAAAAAATAATATAATTTCATTTTCTAGAATTAATTTATTTGAACATATCTACTTTTAAATATTTTAATTTAAGTATTTGCTGAAAACTCTTCGAGCAAAACAATGCTTGAAATCCTCACTATTCAAACTTCTCTTCTGTTGAGTAAATACACCCAACAAGCGTCAACTTCATGTTCTCTGTGTTCTCTACGGCGCATCTCAACGCGCAATACCGTCTCTGTCCACGTCCAAAGAAAGCCAAAAATACTATTTAGTTTCGGCAATTTGAAAGCTTCAATACGTCCAAAAGTAAGTCTTCAAACCTTTAAACAGCCAACTAATATTTATTGAGAAATTCAAAACTCTCAAGGAGTTATCTTGAAACAGTTTCTGAAAAGTAAGCTTCACTCAGCTCTCTGTCGAAAGACCTTTTGCTATACAATCAGCTACGCTACCAATATCATCATTCTTCGCCCACTAATTCAGAAGCCCACTTATATTTATTGAGAAATTCAAAACTCTCAATGAATTTATTTTGAAACAGTTTCTGAAAAGTAAGCTTCACTCAGCTCTCTGTCGAAAGACCTTTTGCTATACAATCAGCTACGCTACCAATATCATCATTCTTCGCAAGGCCACGCTAACACCTCTTCCTCCTTTATAGTAACGTTAAAATAATACGATATGGTGAGAACACTCTCAGTAATATTGTGTGTGTATTTTATTAACAGTATAAATATTATCTTGCCCAACTATTACAGAATACGTAAAAAAAAAAAATGTAATCAGAAACTAAAATTTAGATAAAAAATTCTGTCTTTTATAAAATTCAAAAACTAACTATGATAATATAGTAAGTTAAAAAATCGTGAATCATTACAGGCTTTATTCTCTCTAACAAGAAGAATTTAAAATATTTTTACTTACTAAAGTGAAATATACCAAGTTTACCAACTTTGAGCTTTCTGCGACTTTTCGTTTTTGAGATAGTTTGTTCTTTTCTCTCTCTCCTTCTCACTCTCTCTCTCTCTCTCTCACACACACACACACACGCACCTACATACACAGACATTCACTAAAAAAATTTGTCCGTTACCAGGGGGTACCTCATAACATGTTTTTTGGTGGAAATTTAATTCCAAAAATTTGATACGATCGCAATGCTTTCTCTTATTACGAATAAGAGAAAGATTTTAGGGGGAAAAAAATAGATCATTCATAAACAGGAAAATTTGAAGAAAATAAAACTGATATAATTTGAATAAGATAACCTCAAGGACAAAGTAATATGACACACTAGCTAAAAAAAAACCCACACAAATGTAAAGAATAGGAATAGAAGTAAAGCGTTGCACATATCAATGGACAAACAGGGTCACAGTAAGCGATATGTAATGAGTACACTCAACATGGATTAGAATTTTTTTTTTTTCTGTTTCAGGGACGTCATGTACATAATTTTCTTTCCCCCCCGACTATCTCGCAATTAATTGTTTTTAATTGCATTAACAATAAAAATGATAAGAATAATTTTTTTTTTTTTTTTGTGATTAAAGCTGTATTCTTTTGAATGATCATTTTTTTGAAATTTTAACTTTCAAAATAGGGGGAATCCAGCTAAAAAAATTACATTACCAAAAACTTCAAGCTGCCCAAGAAATCTCATTCCCGACTGCACCACTTCTTTGGCTATACATTATAGAAGAGTCTAAGAATCCTCACTAACTATTCGAAAGATAAGAATCCAAATCAAACTGTACACTTATAAGAGACCAATCTAGGTTTAATAAATCATCTAATTTCTACTCACTAGATAAATCTATGATAAAAAAGAGATCACCAAGGATATAAAGAGATTACATTCCCTCCGCTATTATCTATAGAGGGAATATAATCTAAACTCTAATATAACTCTAAAGGAGAGCGATAAAAGTCGTCTTGCAATGAGATTCTCATGAAAAATAGAGGAGAAACCGCATTAGGAATAGCACCATTAGAGCAAATTTAAAGATTGAACCTCTACGGCAAATGATTGAAAAAATGCAACTGCGATGGTTCGGTCATGTTAACCAAATGGCAGAGAATAGAATACCCCGGAAGGCATATGAGATGAGGGTATCGGCAAGAAGACCTAGAGAAAGAAAAAAAAACGTGAGAAGAAAACATAAAAAGCATAGTTAAGAAAAGAGACCTCATGTGGAATAAAGCCAAGAAAATGTCAAGAAACAGAGATGAATGGCGAACTTTTTGCAAAAATATCCAGTCCCTACAATCCAAAATCTTTTGAATTATAATTAACACTCGCTATATTCAATTGCACATTTCAACAAAGTTCTTGGCATCTTCAGGTGTACCACAAGGTTCTCATCTTGGTCCTATACCCTTCAAAATTTTTATAAACGACATTACCGTAATCACTAATAATAGTAGTGTTCAGTTGGCTCATTTTGCGGATGATGTAAAATCATCCAAGATTGCTTCTATAGAGGATTCCTTGCAATAACAGAGCTGTTTAGACAAGCTTCAAGATTAGTGCATCAATTATAATATGAAACTTAATATTAACAAATGCAGAGTTATGACTTTCCATAGAATAAAGTAATCATTCATTCATGTATAAATACAATATATCTGGTGTTCACTTGGAACGAGTTGAGTCAATACAAGGATCTCGGAGTTCTTATAGAACCTGATCTTAGATTTGTGGTGCATATCAATTCTATCATAGGCAAAGCGAACAAGAGTCTTGGATTTATATCAAGATCTTGCAAAAGTTTCAACAAGTTTCGTTGTATCTGTCCCTTGTTCGACTAATTCTTGAGTTCTGCTGTGAGTTCTGGTCTCCTTATCACAACAGCCACCGTAAAAAGACTTGAAGCGGGGCAGAATCGTTTCCTCCGTATTGTTCACCATAGATACTTCCCAGGCGACACCATCAACTATGAAGATCTTAGGTTGTACCTTAAAATTCAAAATTTAGATTTGCGTACACAACTTGCTGATTGTAATTTTATTTTCAAAATTATTCACCATTATATTGATTGCAATAACTTATTATATACCTCTTAAATTTTAATATTCCTAGATGTTCCACTAGACAAAAAATAACTTTTAATGTTTCCTATTATGACTGTGATTACGTTAAATGGAGTCCTCTTCCTAGAATGATGCGCCAATTAAATAACTTCTCTATTGATATTTTTAGTACGAACTTGACAAAATTTCAAAAATTTTTACTTAATAAAGGTGCTTTTATTAAATTTTAATTATATATAGTTTTATGTTGTTACTGAAACTTACTATCAAGATTTCTTTAAATTTTATATTATCTATTTTTATATTTTATATTGTATATTGTATTTTTTGTATAGTGTATTATTTGTGTGTAATGTTTTCCTATTACGTATCTTAATATTTTATTGACTTTTGTATATTATTAATATGTATCTTCGTTGTATGTTTAAATATGTAATTGGATTTTACCCGTTTAATAAATTAATAAATCAATTCCCAAGATCCCGATATCTCTTTCTTTAGAAAACTATGAGAGCTCTTATAAAAAAAAATACCTCATAATAAACCTTTCAATCTACCCAAGATGCCTTTCAATCTACCCAAGATGCCTTTCAATCTACTTTCTCTGTGAGAATCCTTCTAAACGCTTAGATCGCGTGACCCCCTACTGTTCAAAATTATTATTTTTTTTTTGAAATTTACAACGGCAACATACATAGTGAGTGCCATAGCAAATATAAGTCTGCTGTAAAAAAATGGTATTACAGAAGAAAAAAAAAAGAAGAAAAAAAAAAATAAAAAAAAACAGAGTTGAGAAACTACTCAGTGATAGCACTCCAATCAGCTTTCACTCACTGACACTACTAGAGAGGATGTCGCCAAGCCACTGGCGTTTAAGCCGACTAGGAGGGCTGGTTGAAAGCTACAGTGCGGGATGAGAGGGTCGGAGGATTAGGGTGTGAAGATAGGATACTATGGAATTTCTTATATCTCACTTTGGTTACTTCTGATAGCAACGGGATTTTAAGATCATTCTGGATGGTTTGATTGGAAACATAATAAGAAGCGTTAACTATTGTACAAAGAATCTTGGATTGTAGGGATTGGATGCGTCTGAACACTGGGCTGAACCCCACAGTTCGAAGCGTTCAAAAGACTGAAAATTGAAAATTAAATTTTTAAAACAATTTCCCCCCCACTATCTCTACCACTCGTTTGTTTCAATTTATTTTATTTTTACTGATGAAGTTTTTTAGTATTATTATCTTATTAATGAGTTTCATTATGTATCTTACTCATCATCAATACTTACCACAGAATTCACTTACAACAATAATTTGTCCTTGTATTATTAATGTTTTGATATTATTTACGATCGCTATATTTAATACTATAAAATGTTGAACCTCGGTCAGAAAAACAAATTTTCACCGACTTTTCAGCAAATTTATTGCCTTTTA
>JAAEAF010005779.1:0-76972 GCA_011037195.1 Triatoma infestans | reverse complement strand
TCACAGACACTTACACGGCTACTTTTAAACTATTCTACCCATTTGTAAACGTTCGGACGCTTCAAATAATTATTCTCGTACACTTTCAACATTCTTTCATGAATTTCACTACTTTTGATACACTCTGCAACTAAAAATCTAATCACTGGGTGTTGTTCTTCGGAGGTGCAATGCTCGAGCGGACTCGCCATTGTTAACTGAATACATTTGAGGTTATGCTTACCAAATTTGAAATCTGGTTTCTCGAACAGCTGATGAGAAACTAAGTACAAGGATGCCAACTTGACGCACTGAAACTATTGTATTGATTAAATAAATCGTTTCTGAGCTACAGCGATTTGTCTCATTACTTATTGAATGACCCTCGTAATTTAAAAAATTATCATACATAAAATATAATAAGGCAAAATATTAGAAATTAATAAACCTTAATAAATAATATTTGCTAAAAATAATTTGGGTTATTTCTTTCAACAAACCGGCCGATATGGACTTGTGCAATCCACCCCTACGTAAATAAACGAATACAATTAAGGTGGTCTACATCAACGGAGATATAAAAAATTACAATAATTTCTGAAGTGTATCACATATGAAACAAACAGGAAAATATGAAATAAAAAATTAATTTCTTCCAATTGACCTGGTTTTGTGTGATATAACCTTGTCAAATAATTGCTAAAATAACACAAACATAAAAATAAATATCTTTTAAAAGTAAACAGTTTATAAAAAATCTGGTGTGAAACATTCACGTGATTTTGTTTACTTCATTCAAATTGTGTCTACTAAAATGCACTCTTATAAAACGTGTAAATATCACACATAAATAGAGGTAGAGTTTCATATACATATTAGGGCATATTAGGTTATTAAACGTAACCACCTGCATCGCTATATGAACTCCAAAAGTACTGTTTGTGCAAACCTAACGCCTCAGCATTTCCAGTATCCATTTCTATTTCTCCGGGAAACAAATTACAAATGAAGGTTATAGGTTTATAGGTTGCATGCAATTAGTTTATTAATTCTAAAGATAATCTTTGGGGCGGGCCATTGTAAAACTCAGAAACCTATGATATAAAGTCCATACTTCCTGTTAATCTATTTTCTTCAAACTTGCAATTCTAATGAATTTAATGGACATTAATTTTGTTAAGCGGTAGTAGAAACGTATCATTGCCATTAGAGAAAATATTTCGCCTTAACCAAGAATTTTCAAAAAAAAAAAAAAAAAATCTTTGTAAAATCTTGAAGCTGCAATTCAAGCTATCGTCAATCCTAAGTATGAATTGTGACGAATCCGTGGAATGCTGATTGAACATTGCTGACAGACGCTACTGTTACGGTAGGGAATTTGATCTGAATCATTGTGGTATATGGTATATATATATATATATCTGACAATGAATCGGCGGATGAACTTGTAAAAGAAAGTAGTTAAAAGCAGCAACCTGTTTGGCAGATTTTACTTTATAGTGTGCAAGATTGGTCAATTAAGAAAATGAACGAAGAATAGTTCCGAGGGTAAAGTGAAAAATTGGGCTATAATAGTGGTCTCCCAATAATAGACTGCCAGGTGACCTGCCTCGCATTGCGCTGTAGCATGTTTCAGAGACATGGCAGTCATCGGATCGGTGTTACAGTTACCTCGATTTGTGTATTGTGTCGTATGACAGAAATGATGGATGGGCACTACCTCAATATGTGCGGCACAGTAGGATATGAAAAGCGGCCTAAAAGGATCGCCACATCAGAACCAAGCCCACTATACTGTTCAGTGAGACGTCTAATGTCTGAGAAGGCAAAAAAAAAAACAAATTAAAACATGTTTATAGATGATATAGATAGATCACGCTTTATTTACAATAAATTTCCAAAACTCCAGGAGTGTCAGCTTTAGCAGTTATAACCTCCTAGAGGTAAATATATAAACATTCTTTAAAGCCTAATTATATAAATGATATGGGAAAAATTTTAAAAAATACCCAAGCTATGTGCGGCCGATTCTTTATAGTAGAGCGCTCCTCATTCTCCTGTGCCTGAGCACAATCCCCCCCAAGTCATAGTCCCCTATTACTCTGCAAAGCTGATTAGTGCTTAAATTGCACCTGTCAAAAAAATTTCTCTGTGGCGACTCTGATATATTCTTGAACATGGTCGAAGTTCGTAGAAACGTGCAGGTTTACGATACGGGTATACCTGGGTGAGGAAATTACCAATCTCAGGAACTTATTTTGCATCACCTGCAGCGAGGCGACACTGGATCAATATGCCAGGCTCCAGGAGGGACCCAATTATATCACGTACATTGGTCTAACTACTGTCTTGTAAAGCAAAAGCTTTGTCTCTTGGAAGAGCTTAAACTCCCTACAAAACAAGGGAAATAACACTCGAATGACCGCCTTTCCTTATGATTCAGTGATGAATGATTCAGTCCCTTATGTGATTAGCAAAGGTGAGCCTCCGGTCGAGCACCACAATCCTAGAACATGTTTATAGGATCGGCGTTACAGTTACCTCGATTTGTGTATTGTGCCGGACGACAGAAATGATGGATGGGCACCACCTCAATATGTGCGGCACAGTAGGATATGTAAAGCGGCCTACAAGGATCGCCACATCAGAACCAAGCCCACTGTACTGTGCAGTGAGACGTCGAATGTCTGAGAGGGCAACAAAACCAATAAAAAAGAATCCTTCAAAAAGAAATTTTAGTGAAAAAAAGTTTCAAATAAAAGTGATATGCCTACATAAGTGTAATAATTAGTATGCAAAGTTTAAAACAAATCTTGAGAAATATAATTTTGTAATTACGAAAGATAAAATAAAAAATTATTGATCTGAAATACAGAAATACTTGGCTAATTTAGTTATAGTGATAAAAATTTTCAGTAACATTATAATCGATTATTTTGCATTTTTATGCCTTCATTATCACTATATAATGTTTATTTCTTATCCTCAAATATGTTATTATCGATAAAAAAACAATAATTATAACGCTAAAAATAGTTTTGCCTAACTCGCTATAGCGTTGAAATATTTTTATTTCATAGAATCGTGTTCTATTTGAAAAAAACTTCGATTTCTCCAAAAAAATCCGTATTATCCAAAAAAGCAGCTAAATTGAAAAGTTGCATATTCCCAGTGAAAATAAATATATTGTTTGAACAGATAATTGTTAATTTACCAAGAGAAGTTAGAAAGTACCGTTGATTACAAATTAACTTACATATCACGTACATTTCTAACGTGAATGCTCTCTCCAACAGTTGGATGAAAAATACAATTCTCTTAACATTTTATACTTAATCACTTTTGAATTTTTTTCTTCATTCATTTGAAACGTTTTCTAATAGAAGAAGGAGGAATTAAATAAAACATAAAAGAAAAGTTATTACTAAGTTAGTTTAACTTAGTCATTACTAAATTAAAGAAAAAAACATTTGATTATTGTGTAGAAATAAAAAAATCTGGTGTGAAACACTCACACAACTTTCTCGTACTCCTGTTTTCAAAATTGTAATTGACAAATTTTATAGTTAGTGTACCAAATTTGATGAAATTCGTTGGAGGTTGTCGAAAATTAAAAAAAACTGTTCAGTAAAAGCGCACTTCCGCTTTACTAATTTTCTTAAAACTCAGAATTTTGACCATCTATTTATTTCTAATTAATTTTGTTTGGATGATAGAATTGTATAATTCAACTAAGATAGCACTTCAGAAGAGAATCTAAACCTACCGCTTCCCCAAAAGTGCCCTTAAATGAATTTTTCCAGAGAAATGTTTTAAATAAAAGTTGTAAGATCTTTGTATGATATACCAAGTTTGAAGAAAATTGTCGGAGCCATTTTTGAGAAAATTGCCAGAAAGACTGAAAAATACATTTTAATAAAAACGCACTTCCGGTCGTCCGATTTTTTTCAAATTCGGAATTTCAATAACCCATTTAATTCTAATTAATGTTATTTAGATGATAGACTTGTATAGTAAACTGAAATAGCGCTTTAGAAGACAACCCACCACCCGCCTCCCCTAAAAGTGCCCTTAAATGCAAGTTCCCGGAGAAACGTTTCAAATAAAAATTGCAGATCTTTGTGAGTGTAGTTGATATATCAAGTTTAAAGAAAATCGTTAGAGCCATTTTCGAGAAAATTGCAAAAAAGGGAAAATACCATTCAATAAAGTGGTACTTCCGGTCGAGGAATTTTGATCGCTGGCCTACTGTCGGATCCCACATGGTGATACCCAAACGGAATATCTAGTTTGAACTTTCTGCAATTTTTCGTTTTTGTAAGTCTAGACTGTTCACATACATACATACATCATACATTCACACAGACCATTTGCTAAAAATCACTTTTTTGGACTCAGGGGACCCCAAAACGTATGTTTCCGGTAAAAACTCGATATCGAAAATTTGGTACGTTTACAATATTTCCTCTTACTAGGAGTACGAGAAAGTAAAAATATAGCTCTCTAGGACAGCTCTACTCCCATGCCCCTGCCTATGATACCACTCACTAGCCCTTAGCGTTAACAGCGTAATTCTAATAATTATAATTTAAAAAAAAAAAAACACTTTTTCTAATCATAATAAGGTGACAATTATTCCACTAAAATGGGTGGCCAATATATCTATTTAAGAATAAATATCAGAAAACATAATATAATTATGCTTAACTTTACACATAATGTTGTGATTGTGATACATGTCTTAACTTTCTTTGTATCTTTTTTTTACTTTTTTCCCTTACTCCTAGCAAAAAAAAGTATTGCGATCGTGTCTAAATTCGAAAATTGAGTTTTCACCGGAAATACATGTTTTGAGATTCTCTGAGTACAAAAAAAATGTTTTTTTGGAATGGTGTGGGTGAGTGAGTTTGTGAATACGTATTTCAAAAACTAAAAATTGCAAGAAGCTTAAACTTCCATTTAACTACCGCATTTGACACCGCAAATTTTCGAACAAAATCCATCAACCGGAAGTACGACTTTACTGATTTTTTTATTTTCCAGTTTTACGTAGTTTTCTCGAAAATAGATCCAAAAAAAATTTTTTTTTAACTCCGTATACTATATACACACATCAATATCTATAACTAATTTAAAGCCTTTTTCCAGGAAAATTGGTATTTTCAAGGGTTTTTGAGGGAGCCGCAACCTTTCCTCTAAAGTAATCACTTCATTATAATGTATAGTTCTATCACTATTACAATATGAAGGTACATTAAATTTATTATTCCAGATTTCACAAAAAAAGTTGGTTAACCGAAAGTACGACTTTACTGTGTAATGACATAGCAATGTCAAAGCCTTCACAAAATATAACAAAAGGAAAGAATAATTTATAACTAGTGGCCCCACAGCCGGCTGCTGCCTTTTCAATACAAAGGTATCAAAGACAAGCACCGATAAAGCCCTGTCTATTGAACAGAAGCCACCTGGTCTTTGAAAGTCGCCGATGGGAGACCAAATCTGGCCACTGACCTGAATCACTGGTCGCCGACTTAACCAAGGTCGCACGCTACTAGAGATATCTTAGTGTGAGAGCTTACTTACACACTTGACAGTGTGTGAGTAAGACTAATATAAACTTCACCCCATTGGAAGAGGGGATCATTATATCACGATCATTATATCATTCATCATTATACGAGTAGCCACATCATTATATCAGTATCATTTTACAGCAGCAGTTATACTTGAGTTCCGAGCGCGTCCCTATACAAGGTTTTACTTATAATTATTTTCATAGTTGTGCATATTAGTTTATTTATTATAATCATTTTAAATTATTTATTTAACTTTTAAAATTATTTATTTACTTTTATCAAATCATATTAATTGTAGTTAACATTAGGCTTATTCAAATTGTTGTTAAAATATATTCTATTTTTATAAATTCAGTGTTAGTAATTCAAGCAATAACTCTCTAAACTAACTTCCGCCTAATAAATCCCTCTTCAAGACATCTAACTTCATACCTCAGGAATCACGATAACTGATTCCACTACATCTGGTGGCAGCGGTAGGATCTGATCATCCTATACATCCAATAGGATACACCTGATTCCACTACAACTGAATAAATTTTCTGAAATTTTTTGGAAAGCGATATGATTTTCTTTAAACCTGCAATGTATTTGCACACTTTTATTTGAAACATTTTTTTAGAAAAAAGATTGATTGTAAAGATAATTCTGAGTATCAAAGTCAAAGTTTCAAATGTTTGTTCGAATTTAGAGGCGTTTTGTTCTTTCTGCTTTATGTCGATATTATGTAACCGTGTAAGCTTTTATTTATGTTAGGGCTAAATAAAGATATCCAGGCTTAATGAAAATTTGCAGAATTGATAAAAAAAAAACTAGTATTAAGCCTTTTTAAATATAACAATATATTAATAAAGTAAATTATCATTGTAAAGAAAAACACTACTTAAAAGTCACTTAATACTTTACATCATTAAGGAAAACACTATTTATTCTATTTTTGTACGGACAAATAAAATAATTAAATACTGATTGATTAATCACAACATATCTACAGTAATAAATAATTCTGTGAAATCCATAATCCCACAATAAACTATTGGAGAACATATTGGTTGATATTTAGACATCTACTGTAGATAATAAAATAATGATAACAAAAAGTTAGACGCACAACGAAAGAAGACTAGCGGAGCAACAATTTATTAATTTTTTTTTTTTTTCTTTCTTAAATAAAATAAAAACATTACATATATTATATCTGATTTGGGCCATCCTATCATATTTTTAAAAAGTTCCATTATCTCTTATTATCTACCATATTTTCAATTGAGGCATTTAAGTAAGTTAAGTTTGCCTTAAATTAGGGCAGCAGTATGTGGATTTAAAGCTAATAACTTATAAGCTTATGAAATGGAATAAACAATCCTTTGTTGAAATTCGCGAGAGCAAGCGCGGGAGCTTCATGTTGATGGCGTCAGCCGCTTCAGCGCTGCTGTTCTCTCTCTTGCAGCATATTTCCTACAATTATATTTGCCCCCTTGGTCACACATCCACCTATGCAGTAAGGAATCGATGATCACAATTTTGAGAACAAAGCTTAGACAACTATCCTATCAAGAGCTTGAAAAGATCGTAATTAAGTCTGGCAATTTCAAGGTCTTAAATCAACATGTGAAGAGTCTAAAAATCATTCATCAAGAAGGAAACAGCCAGTCTGGGAATATGCATTTAATTGCTTGCAAACTAACATCCAGATCTACACAAACGATTCTTACTGTTACAAAGTATCGGATTATAAAAAAACTCAATAGTTTGAACTAAGCTATCTGTCAAAAGCACTTTCAAAGGAAAGCTTCTTATCACATAGCCAAACTAGCTCAAACTTATCGAACGTTACAACAAGCAAGAATTTCAACCTAGGCTACATCGCTCTTCAAAGCTATGCTAGCTGAACTAGCAAACGCTACAATTCTGCTTTATTATTTCGCTTTAAACTTAGCTCAATGATAGCGCACAGGTTTCAGTCCAGCAGAGCTGCCCTTAGATTTTCTCTCTCTAGAAACCTCTATGGATCACTTCCGGTGATGGACAGTGCTGTTGTCTATCAAGATGATGTAAGGAAAATATACTACCCGGAGAAAAGCATTGAGAAAGCTCCAAACGCTAATGACCAATAGATGTTGACACGCCTTAAAACAATAAATAAATAAATAATTATACCCAGCTCTTGAAGGAAAATGATTAGACTAAATAAGACGGATACCAAAAATAAAAAATAAAACTAATCATGTAATAAATCCCTATGTAACGTGATAATGTGCAGCACAACAATGGAGGAGGCAAGTTGATAATTAAATATTTAAAAAATATATTAATAATATCAATTTTAAAAACTAACCACTTGAAATAAAGATAATTTTCTTTTTTGTTCTACTTTTTTTTTTTTTTAGAGATAACATGTGTAATTAGACTTATTTAAAAAAAACAAAAATACGTAATACGAAGTGTGATTAGAATAATTTATTTTAAAAGTTATTATATGTCAAATTGTTTAATTTATCAACGTTTTTCTTTAATATAAGAGAAAGTAAAAATATTAACATTTCAATTATATTATCAAACAGATTGAAAAAATTAATGATTATAAAGAACTGAATAATTTTGAACATTTAAAAGGGAATTGTTTACTGTATGATGAAAATGACAAGGTCAATTAGAGACTCAAGTTTGTTATAGACACCCGATTATAGTGTTACTTAGAGTGCAATTTGGTAATTTCAAAATTATTAAAAGACAATACAATCTGTAAGTAGCAGCATTCTCTTGTTTAATGAACATTTCGGGAAATCATTATAACTGTTGTAAACTTTAATCTCTATTAAAAAGTCAAAAGGAAAAAGAAATTATAATTCCCAAATTTCTAAAGATCTTACAAAACATATATACTTAAGCACTTATTAGTATCATTATCATCATCTAATGTATAAATCGAACTTATTTCGTACTGTGTGTGGGTAGCGCCCGCTCTAGCGGGTTACTTCGCCCCGGGCAAAAAGACAAATTGCCACCCCTGAAGAAAATATATATATGTTTTAAACAAGTCTATGTATGTCTAAACACAAGCCGAAGCAGCGTTCTGCTCGCGTGCTAATGCTATTCTGTACAGAGATGTATATGCATGTTCAAACAAGTTCAAGCATCCTCCTTTTCATATTCTGCGTTAATATTTCACTAATAGTGTAAATATTTTTTAGCTTTTAACACATAAACAATATAAATTTGCTCCGTACTGTAAATTTTTAACGAATAGAAAAATTGATTTGTGAAGTTTTCTATTAATTGAGTATTTAACATCAATATTTTTCTCACACAGCCAAAATGGCGTCCCTAAATTTTAGCGCCCCGGACAAATGGCGCCCCTAGAGCAGGCGTTAGTGTGGCCAATGAAGAAAGAAGGTTTTCTTCAGTATTTTCAAATCAACTGGTAGTTTATTTGGCGGGTGAAAACCTGGACTTAAACTTAAGGAGAGGAGGATCTCCTTTTAGTTTTTATCTTCAAATACTAGGTGAATTTATATAATAAATAAATAAATAAATAAAATAATAGGATTTACGGAATAGATCTTACTAAAGTGAATTTACTCCGTCAAATAAAAAAGTTAGTACCAATGACTAAGTAAAGTTGAACAATGTCTGCTACAAGAGAGAATTTTATGTAGACTAGTGTACGGCAAGCGCGTGAGAAAGAGCCAAAGGGATAAGACAGATGTTTGCTAGAAAGAGTGGATCTTCTACAAAAATCCCGACAACTTTAGAAAGTTCTAAAGAAGAAGTTAAAAGTTAGAAGCTTCTAAAATATTAGTAGTTAATCTATCAATCTACAAAACTAACTTCTTAACATATCAAATCTAATATTATGATGAACCTTCTAAATAAAAACCAGATTTATGCGTCATTAATTAACAGTAATACAATTAAATAATTAATAAGGAGATAACGTAAAGACAATGCTTCTCTCTACAAAACTGACGAAGATGTTAAGTTTTGTAGGCAGAGGTAGGGCACAATAAGCTTCTGTTGGCTGCAGTACCTGGGATCGTGATCCACCCACCCCACGGATCAAATCTAATCCATCTAATCTAAACGATATATCAAGTTTCATTTTTCTGTGATTTTCCGTTTGCGAATTATGACGACTACACACACCAATTTCTATAAACCACTTTTACGTATACATGGGATTTCAAAATATGCATTTCTGGTGAAGGCACTGTAATGTGATAACAAGAAGGAGTGATAACAAGAAGGAAAATATATAATTTTTAATTATAAAAAATTATATCTAGTGGTGCCAGCCAGACGCTATTATTCAGGTCAAGAGCCGCGGTCAGTGCACATCAAAGGGACCGCCAAGGAAAGGAACCGCCAAAGACACACTGCTTTCAAAAGGGTCATTATACGGTCAGTATACAGAAGCCGCCTGGCCAATATACAAAAGTCAACAAATCACTCAAAATACCGACCACCTGGCTACAGTCCTTTGATAATTACTATCACCTGTTGCCACACCTGTTCGCCGACCTATTCAAGACCTAGGGACAACACACGGGAATAAACAAACACTCAAAATACCGACCACCTGGCTACAGTCTTTTGATAACCGCCAACACCTGTTGCCAGACCTATTCAAGACCTAGGGTCAACACACGGCAAGAGATGTTTTAGTGTGACCCGTAATTACAGACTTGTCAATGTGTGAGTGATGGCAATATAACGTCTCTCAACAGGAAGTGGGGAGGATTATTCTTCAGTATTTTATCAGAGTAACATCAAGATTCTACCAGTGACATAACATACATCGGAGCGCGTCCCTATCTAAGTATTTAAACATATATTTATTTATCATCATTATAGTTGTGCATTCTAGTTACAATTTAAATCATTTTAAATTAATTGTAGTTTATCTTTTCAACCGTTAAATTATTGTTAAAATATACATATATATCTATTTTCGTAAATTAGTAATTCATATACCGAGTAACAACTCTCTAAAAATCTCTAACTAACTCCCAACTATTCATCGCATCATAACCATCTTCAAGACATCTGAACCCACTACAGCACAATTTCAACAAATTATATACGACTGCAATTTCTGCTGTAATAAAATAAAATATTCGAAATTATGACAGTAACTAAATGGAAGGAATTATGACTATTTTATGTCGCCAGAATAGTATCTGCGTTACAATTCTTATTCCTAGACACTAAATCACCAGCCGCAATCATGTTTTCTTCCCCAAACAGCAATGTTTAAAAGCAATGTCAATAAAGAGGTTTACCTTTATCCAATTCAACATTTCTTTTCTCCTATTGATCACGATTCATGACACAGGCGATCCACATGGGCCTACTTGGGTTTAGTTTATCCATACGCAAATTAGCTCACATCTACTGTACAGTTTCGTCTTAGTACATTCTATAAAAAACGCTGACAGTAGAAAGAGCAACACATATCTTTATTTACATAAAGACCATATAAAACCGAAACAGTATCTAAGTAAAATTTGGATGATGAGTGTTTCCCAAGAAAGTTAACATTTCAACCATATTTTGTGTAAATAATTAAGCTATTGCCTTTATCTCTTTATATGCTATATAACTTATGAAATAGAGATTTGTTTATAATATCTTTACTTAACAATGTCTAACAAAAATATATCGTTACCAAACCTTCACGCTAATAGCTGCAATTTATCTGATCTGACTTAATCTATCTAAATATAATTATATCAGTGCTTCTTATAAAACACGTATGATTGTTTTAACTTTGGTTAAATACAACAGGATTTACAAATGTATATTGAACCAAAAATAATTAGCATTTCTTTAAAATAGTATTACCAAACTGCAGAACAGTGAGCAAACGATCATCTTCATTGTAACAAATTATTTGACAATTAGTTTCATTAGCTCATTATTATTTCATTTGCAATTTTTTTTCTTTATCACTTTTGTCATCACATTCCTTCTCGTTTGGAAATTATTTTAAAATTTATAGTTAAGCTAAAATATTATGGGCGAATTTAAATCAGTGAAAAATTGAATTCAGTAAAGAAACAAAACAAAACAGAAAAGAAACATGAATCACTGCAGCGGTTCATTTTGATAAAAATCATTCCTTCAAAGACTTCAAGGAACAAGATGACCAGAGGCCTTTATGGCAATCCCTTTCTCTATTCCCTAGACCTAATTTAGCCAAATGCTAGCACTCTCGGCTTTAGTGCGAGCAAACAGGGTTCGATCTTCGTGGAAGCAGTAACAAGGTAAACCTAGCATCGTATAGAAGAGTGGATTAGCTAGTAGCGATCTAGTTGCGAACGTGGGAAACCTGGCAATGGGAAAGTCCTTCCAAGTAGGATTGTTGAGCCAATTTTTTTTCTATTCTTATGTTTTTTATACATAGTATTCCTAAAGATTGTGTTTAAAAAAAAAATTATAGTCAGCATAAGATAATATAAAGTTTAGGTCCGATTCCATTAGGGATTTCAATACATTTCAAGTTATTAGTACTACAAGATTTTCTCAAATTCAGCCAATCTCACCGGTGATGAAATCAGAAATAAACATAAGCACAACAGGTTGCTTTTGTGGCCTAAGTGTACTTCAGCTTCAATAGAAACGACCCGTAAAACTAAAAAAGATTCATTTAATAACAACTAAAAAGTACTTACTATTTCAAGCAGAATATTCAAATAAAACCTATTTATTCCTTTCTCCAAACCCAAATAGTGAGCTCGCCATACGATCACGCAATTTAAATTGGATTCTGTCACACATAAAAAAGGCGGATAAAGTAATGGATTGCCGCGACATATTTTAGCGTGCCTAGCCTGCAATAGGAGCCGCCTGCCTACAAGCAGCATCAAATCCATATGTACGTGAGATGTGGCATAACCAATCCACCATTAACGGTTAAGATTCTAGCCGTAGTAGAAAAATGATCCACCGTTCTTACAATACTGAAAGGAGAAGTTACGGAGTAGTAGGGAAGTTGAAAAAAGTATAAATAAGAATGCTTTCATTAAAGTACATCACTGAAGCCTACATTATACCTTGTACTTAAGTAATAAATACAGTGTTCAATCAATGTAACTTATCTCTTACAACATTTGCTCTGTCCATCCCATAAAAAGATCCACTACAGAAAGTGGATACTAAGTTGTAGCGTAAAATTTTATGAAAAACGAACTAACAAACAAAATGACAATTTCTTTAGATAATCTATCTATATCCTAATAAAAAAAAAATATCACCAGATGTTTTTCTAAATTATTTGGTAAATCTATAATCTGTAAAATCAGTATTCTAGTGAAAGTTACACAAAAACACACCAAAACACGTTTGGTTAGCTCAGAGATATGGTGGGTAGTATAACCTTCAACAAATAGTATGATAACTGCTCACACAATTCAACTATTCCCTGTTTACTATAATTATTATACATGTCCCGTTTGATTGTAATCACTCTCTATATTTTATTTCTATTTTTGTAGTAGTCGATCGACATTTTGGAAAATTTTTCTCAACTTACTAAAAAAAATAATATGGAAAGTCGTTCAAACGAATTTTTCTCACCTATTTTTTTTTTAATGTCTGTGGGGAAGGACCAAGCCTTATGCTATCCAAAGCCTCTAGGCCCACATAGCTACCCCAAAGATCGGAGCCTTTTCAGTGCACTGTGGGCCTCCGGACAGTGTTCTCTCGTTACAGACAACAATGTCCACCATCGGGGACAGTGAGCTGTAAAAGGATCCTAATAAGAAAAAATCTAAAGGCAGCACTGCTGGCCTCGAACCCATGACCTCCGCATTGCTAGTCCAGCGCGCTACCACTGAGCTAATCATCTACTTCCTTACTTCTCTCGTCTAACAATAACACCAATACTTAATATCTGTTACTTTTATAAGAGAAATTACTGAAATGCGTCAAACTTCTGGTATTATATTTTTGAGTATGTATTTATGAGAAAATATATGTTTTGAGATATCCTCTGTCGAAAACCATGAAAATTTTCAGGAAACTAAATTTGATATTCTTGGGAATAACATCATCTGTTCTAGTACGACGGTTATGGTTGAAATCTGGTAACTTTACTAAATGTTTCTCTTTTTGTTTTTTCTTTGCGATTTTCTCAAAAACCGCTCAAATGATTTTCTATAACTTTTATCTCAACATTTTTTTAATGCAATTGTAAGATGAAGGCTTTGCCTATTTTGTTTACAATGTTGTTACCAGTAGGTCCTATATCCTAAGAACGAAAAGTTATATAAAAAAAATCAAGTTTTATGAAAATGTTTCTTAATGCTATAAGAATAAATAATGAGATCGCGTCAAATTTTCTAAATTTGAAAATAGAAAAACATATTTTTGTGGTCATCAATATATTAGACAAAATCCAAATTTGAGGAAAAATTTATCGATTATTGGAATAAATGCAATAGAATAATCGAAACAAGTGAAAGCTGTGTGAGCTACAATTTTTTTTTTTTTTTTAAATATGATTATTTTGATTAAAAGTCATTTGAGAAGGATAATTTACATTCAACAATCCGGAATCCGGTATCTTTTACTTCTTTGTACATTATAAATGCCGCATTATGCTTTTGCAATCATAGCTTGTCATACTTATAATCAATATTACTTTTAACAGCGAAATTTTATTACCCTCATAAACATTGAATTTCACAAAATCACTTTTCTTACATTCAACAATCCGGAATCCGGTATCTTTTACTTCTTTGTACATTATAAATGCCGCATTATGCTTTTGCAATCATAGCTTGTCATACTTATAATCAATATTACTTTTAACAGCGAAATTTTATTACCCTCATAAACATTGAATTTCACAAAATCACTTTTCTTACATTGTGTTAGTTAACAATAAAAAGATTGTAGATTACAGCTATAACTTTATGTTCAAATAAAAGCTGTTAAACTGGAAATATTAAAGCAGTTAAGGTAATATTATTTCTACCTTCACTTTCAAATAGAGAAATTTATCTCATTTTAGGATTTATTATGAAAAGTCTAGATAAACAAAAGAATATAAAAATCTTTACTACAGTTAGTCCAATAAATGTCATTATTTCGTTAAATATCTATGAAAAATAATGTTAAAAGGACGTCCTTAAGATTACACAATTACCGCTTTGTACAACTAGGCGATAAAGAATCTCGACATTTTCTAGTTAGATAATTCTTCTGGGCAGGTTTATACCAAAGTTATAATTAAATATGAAGTAGAAAAGAAAGTGTATTAATTAGTACACGATCAGCATCACACTTTCAGGATAATCAGAATCCTAGTCCAAGCTAGATAATAATGGTCAACCTGTATTCTACCTACTAGAAACTGCTCTATTTCTACTCCTTAATGCCAATCACCCTTTTTGCAATGTCCGAAAGCCTTGCACACAGTACGTTCTATTATTTCCAGGAGTTCTCAAATACCCACCGTTATAGCCACTTTCTCTGATCACATTATCTTGGGAGTTGCTTCTGGATCAAATGGATTGCGTTAACCGAGTATGCCCGAGTATCACTTCCTCCATACGTGAATGGAGGAAGTGATATGGGCCACACTGCATGGGTGCTTTAACTAATCTCAAGTTATTCGGAAATGTTAGCTCTATTAATTACTGGAAGAACAAACTTTCTGGAGAACTTCGGGTCTCTCGCTTTACAAATATCCAAGCAAACCCAAGATTTATGGCTCTTTTGGTAGCCTTATTAGCTTTTTCCTCTAAAGCAATGAACAAGTTACAGGCCCTTAATAACATAATGCTCTTATTTATTAACTTAGGGGTGCAGTACTGCCCTTACAGTTTCTCTTCCTAAAAGCCTTTTCAGTTTACTGCATCTAGGCACTGCACTGAGGAGGCTTGGGGGGACGGAAACAATAGATCATTCAGGTCGCAGTGCTATATCTCCTATAACAATCTAATTTATTAGCTTAAGGATATATATCTTACTCGCCTTTGATGCGAGAATTCAGTGTTCGATTCCAGTGAAGGCAAAAAAAGGTATTGACTAGTATCGTGATAAAAAGTGGGGAGCTACAGTTAGAAGCGAAGGCTAGAACTAAACGTCGGTGGGAACAGCGGCATGCCTATCACACGCCCCTCCAATAAAAATCCGCCTGGAAAAGTTTGCCCCTTTATGGGCTGTTGCGTCAAAGTTGTTTTTTATATATAGAGGGGGAGGGGGAAAGAAAGCGGGAGAGAGAGACCATTGTTATGAACTTTTTGTTCTTTTCAAACCTGTATTCCCAAAATGCCCTTAAAAATGAAAAGAACTGTTTTATTCTATAACACAAAAAACGCTACTTTCTAGTCATTCATTCGAAATGGAATGGACCACTTTTTGTGATCGTGCTGTATGTATATGAACACCTCGATTTTTCTCTAAATTTATAGCCGGTAGCAACACTAGAAGTTATAAAAGTTGGTCACTATTCACTGTGATGTTGAGGTGTTCTCAACTTTTTATTTTCCAAATTTATACATAAGTTTTTAAATTTGTTATGTTTTGAGGATTATTTGATAGTTTTTTTTATGCCTTGAAAAAGACAATATATTTGTCGAAATATTGGCAAGAATTTAAGTTTTCTTATTTTTTAAAAAGACCGAATCTCACAATCCTTTTCCTTCGAATAAGAACGGTCGAGAAGAATCTTCCATAGTTGGTCACACCAGAAGTTAGCCAAAAGTAGAGCTTATTTGATTATTAAGTAAACAAGGTTTGAACACTTGATAATAACTGAATATAAATAAATGAAGCTTACGGAAGTATCATACAAATGAATTTATAGTGTCTTTCTATACATTTTGAATATTTGTATTAATTTTGTTTCAATCAATTCATACAATTTTCAACTACATTATGGGCGTATAATGGATTGGGCAGTCGTCTGTTGAGGAAATTCACCAGTACGGCCGTCAAACGCTGTAGATTCTGTGTTGCTGATTCAGTCGTCGGTGATCCGCGCCATCTTCAAAGGTTCTTACCTCCCTCTGTGACGCCCATTGCACGGACGAATGTGCTACACCAATCTTCCCTCTAAAAGCTGTACAAAAAACCTATTGAATAGAAGTAATCTCAGGAATTCAGGTAGTCAAGAAACAATCTTGGAAATGTTTGGAACAAGCATTCAAGAATTTATTATCATTGTAGAACCTATAACGCAAAGAGTTACTCATGAAACTACTTACTAGAAGCAACCAACTGTCTGCACTCAGCTCTCTGCCAAAGGCGAGAGAGTTTTCATCGAATTGTTCACTAGCAGCTAATCCATCGTTAGGAACAAGCAAGTGTTCTAAACTTAGCTACACCGCTCAACAAACAGTGCTATCTAACTATTAGCCAGCGCGTTATCATTCCACATCACTAGTCAACATAAACATCACTGTTCGCTCGGTCACTCTATTCCATTTTTATTCATTATTCTCACAAATTTTAATAGTGACGTTCCCCTCTACCCCTCGTTAAATATAAATGAGTTTAGCAATGAGTTTTGTGTTTCATTTTTCATTAATCACCAATCAGCATTTCCTACTACCATTAGAAGCGCTTATATCAAATTTTTGTTCGTCCGTCACGTTGTTCAGGTTCAAGCAAACATATGGCCAGACCTGCCAAACTAGAGCCTCAGGGATCAGGCTTTTGTTGGTGGGGCACTATAGAATGGTTAGTGCAGATGTTGTTTTATTGTAGAAGAAACATCGCTCTTATGTCCTGTGCTACTGCGAGCACTTAGCAAGAACTAGATTCCTCTAATTGGGCGATAAATAACTAGAAGATTTCACAATAAATCCTTTTGGATTTCGTTGATTTTGAGTAGTTGGAAATATTCCACTTTCTTTATTCTATTCTACTAAGCAAACAGATTGAGATTTTTGATGTGAGAATTATTAAGACGAAGCACATTGATTCAAGTGTGCTCTTTTACACCAATAGTACAATCAGTGAACATCTTATCCAATAAGAAGTAAGAAGTATTCAAGGTAAAAAAAACTACTATGTTTGGCTGTTTCTTATTTTTTTTTTTTTTTTAAAAAAGTTTGGAAAAGAACTTTCTCTAATAATAATAGATGTGTTTCGAAATGTGAACAAACGTTCAACAGTCAAAAGATAATTGCACTGCTAGCAATTGTGCAATACACCCTCGCAGAATATATTTAACAATTATATCTCTACTATCAAGATATTCACAATAAATTAATGATTTTCAGATAACTTAATAATAAATAAGATTATTTAACCTAAATAATCAAAATTAATTTATACAATAAACAAAATAAATAAATAAATAGGGTCACTTTTGGATATATATGAAATATATAATATATTGACAAATATTGGATAAGTGTGTTTGTGTAAGGGGAGACAAGAAAGGAGGACTGTAGTTTCGCCGATAATGGAAAGCCAGTGCGCGATAAGGCCAAACTTTTAGATCCAGGCGGCCTTAAACAGCTTGGAATACAAGCCTAGGACAAGTGGAAACAACATTTAGTAGGTCAGTTATATTACACTTCAAACAGAGAGATTAATGTGTTGGCTACAACTTTCATGCATTAATTTTATCAAGCATATTGAGAATAACCGTCGTCACACCTACACACAGTAAACTTGTTTAGGACACAAGTAAAATAAATGAGGCTATTATAAAATATTAGCAACATTATAATAAATTTACATAAAATTGTTAAGTATATAAAATGTTTACCAATATTATGTAATAAAATTGTAAATTTATATATTTTATGTAATTAAGTGAAAGTTGGATGTGCAATAAATTTGTCAAATAATCGTAAAACTTGAACTTTTAAAAAAATGAAAGTACCATCATGTACTTTTATAACAGATCCTTGTTTTTTGTTTTTTTTTTTTAATTTAAGGCGCTTCAACATCTATGGTTCATAGCGCCCGGAGCCTTCTCAGTGCACTGTCGGCAACACTGTCCATCACCGTACAGTGAGCTGTAGAGGCTCGTAGGAAGAAAAAAAATCTAAGGGAAGCACTGGAGTCGAACCCGGGACCTCCGCGTGGAAGTCCAACGCGCTAACCACTTAGCTAATGAAACATAGAAACAGATCTTATTTTAAGTAAACTCGCCCCCACCTCCATTATTTTACACAGAAGTTGTTTTAATTATTCAAATTAATGGTTTTTTTCTAAGTTTATTTTATATTTTATACTACTACTTCCACAAAATGTAAATATTATTTACCTTTAATTATTATTATTGCTATTAGTGTAATCAATAACACTTTGGAAAAAAAAGATATGAAACACTCACAAGGTTTCCTGCTTACTATAAGTTACACAGTTATATATAATTGACAAATTTATAACAGACTTATAATTTTTACCAAATATTTATTTGTCTTCAACATAATATAAATAGTATACTCTAAATTGAACAAAACGACTTTTAAGAGGGAATAATGACGCCCCTAGCAGTTCTAAATACAATTTTCATGGGGAAAAAAATCTGGTGTGAAACATTCACACAACTTTCTCTTACTCCAAATTCTTAAAATTATAATTGACAAATTTATAGTTTGTGTACCAAATTTAATTAAATTCGTTGAAAACTAAAAAAAAAAACTGTCCAGTAAAAGCGCACTTCGGTTTACTAATTTTCATGAAACTTGGAATTTTGGCCATCTATTTATTTCTAATTAATTTGGTTTGGATGATAGAATTGTATAATCAACTATGATAACACTTTAGAGAAAAACTTTTGACTCCTCCAAAAGTGCCATTAAATGAATTTTCTCAAAGAAATGTTTTGAATAAAAGTTGTAGATCTTTGTATCTTTAGATTATATACAAAGTTACAAGAAAATCGTCGGAAACATTTTTGAGAAAATCGTGAAAAAGTAAAAATAAAAAAAAACAAGTAATGTGGTTCTTCCGGTTGAAGAATTTTGACAGATGACCCACACTGTCAGATGCCATGGTGATACCTAAACGGAATATTAAGTTTCAACTTTCTTCGGTTTTTCGTTAACACACATACACAAAAGATCATTAGCTAAAAACCATTTTTTGGACTCAGGGGACCTCAAAACGGATATTTCCGTTGAAAACTCGATATAGAAAATTTGACACGATTACAATACTTCCTCCTAATAGGAGTAAGAGAAAATAAAAATTACAAACAAAAGTGACAGATCTCTCAATATATATTATGTATAGTTAGTATAACAAATATGATGAAACCCGACGGTGACTATATGGACAAAATCGTAGAAAACTGAAAAGGAAAAAAAAAACATTCTGTAAAGTACCACTTCCGGTCAACCAATTTTCTTCAAACTCAAAATTTTCGCAAAACATTTAATTTCTAATTAATATTATGTGAATGACAGAATCGTACAATTAACTTAAAATAGCACTTTAAAGAAAACCATAACCCCATCTCTACCCCCCCCCCCCATCTCTACCCCCCCCCCAAACCCCATTAATGAATTTTCCAGAATATAATATTCATTTAAAGTTACAGAATTGCACGTATGTTGTTATATACAAATTTCGAGAAGAAATCGTTAGAGGCAGTAAGAGAAAGTAAAAAAATCTGGTGTGAAAACACTCACACAACTTTCTCTTACTCTGTTCTCAAAATTATAATTGACAAATTTTATGGTATGTACCAAATTTAATGAAATTCATCGAAAACTGAAAAAACTGTGCAGTAAATGCGCACTTCCGATTTACTGATTTTCTTCACACCCGGAATTTTGGCCAACTATTTCTTTCTAATTAATTTCATTTGGATGATAGAGTTGTATAATCAACTATGATAGCACTTTAGAGGAAACCTAAACCCCTCCCCTCTCACAAAAATGCCCTTAAATGAATTTTCCCAGAGAAATGTTTTATATAAAAGTTGTAGATCTTTGAATTTTTAGTTTATATGTGTAGTTTCAAGAAAATCGTAGGGGCCATTTTTGAGAAAATCGCGAAAAAGTGAAAAAATCATATTTAGTAAAGTGTTAAAACAAAAGCACTTCCGGTTTTCCGATTTTTCTCAAACTCGGAATTTCAACAACATATTTAATTCTAATTAACATTATTTAAATGACCGAATTGTGTAATAACCTGAAATAGCACTTTAGAGGGTAACCTAACCCCACCCCTCCCCCAGAAGGGCCCTTAAATCAATTTTCCCAGAGAAATGTTTCAAATAAAAGTTGTAGCTCCTTGTATATGTAGTTGATGTAACAAGTTTAAAGAAAATCCTTGGAGCCATTTTTGAGAAAAACGCAAAAAAGTAAAAAAGTCAACTAGTAAAGTGGTACTTCCGGTTGAGGAATTTTGACAGATAACGCACAGTCAGATCGCATGGTGATACCTAAACGGAATATTAAGTTTCAGTTTTCTACGGTTTTTCGTTTTTGAGCTATGCTGTTCACATACACACACACACACACACACACACACACACAACACAGACCATTTGCTAAAAACCACTTTTTTGGGCTCAGGGGACCTCAAAACGGATATTTCGGTGAAAACTCGATATAGAAAATTTGACACGATTACAATACTTCCTCTTATTAGGAGTAAGAGAAAGTAAAAACTGGTGTGAAACACTCGCACGATTTTCTCTCACTCCTTTTAATATATTGACATACACCTAGCCACAAAAAAAAAAAAATGGGGCACATATTTTTACTTTCTCTTACTTGTAGTAAGGAGGAAGTACTGCGATCATGCCAAATTGAGTTTTGAACAGAAATAGATGTTTTGGGATCCCTTAAATACGAAACAAACTTTTTTATCGAATGGTTTGGTTTGTATGTATATGTGAGTGAACAGTATATCTCAAAAACGAAAAGTTGCAGGAAGCTCAAACTTGATATTCCGTTTAGGAATATCAAAAACCGGAACAACTAAAATCCATCAACCGGAAGTGCGATTTTACAGAATGGTGTTTTTTTTTTTCAGTTTTTCGTGATTATCTCGAAAACGGCTCCAACGATTTTCTTTGAACTTCGTATGCTACTTAAACACACGAATACCTATAATTTTTTAATATGTGGATGGGTCCGCAGCAATGCTGGATAACATCTGGTATTTTATTCGTTGTAGCATGCATATTTATTTTGTTTCTAACCGGTTTCGGATTTTCATCCATCGTCACAGTAAATTTATCCATTTCGTGCAGAAAGTTCACTTCAAACGCAATGTTTTCGTTTCACTCGATACTTGTGGTTTGTATGCGCGGGAGGTTATGAAGGTTATGTTACAATGTAACATATGACTCCGTAATTGATAATAATTCCAATTTGTCATTAAGCACATATACGTAGTAACATAAATTTATAACCTCCCGCACATACAAACTACAAGTGTCGAGTGAAACGAAAACATCGCGTTTGACGTGAACTCTTACCGTTAGATTTTTTTCTTCCTAGGAACTCACTGTTCGGTGATGGACTGTGTTATCTGTAACGAGAGAACCCTGTCCGGAGGTCGGCAGTGCAATAAGAAGGCTTCGGGCGCCAATGGCACGCCTTAAATTGAAAAAAAAATTGAACTCTCTGCACGAAATGGATATATTTACTCTAACGATGGAAGAAAATCTAAAACTGGTCAGGATCAAAATAAATATGCATGCTACGACCGATAAAATACCAGAACCAATAATTTTTATTTGAAACATGTTCCAAGGAAACTGATTTTTTTTTGTTTTGGTTCTGGGGGAAAGCGTTATGCTTTCCTGTAAAGCAGGATTGTCCTACCCACCACCCAGGACGGCTTAGAATAATTTATTAATGCATTTAAGTAATATTCAGATATATGTGAAGTATCTTTTGTCTCCAACGAGAAAACACGCTCTTAGTTTAAAGTTGCCTGGATGTTACCTGCCAATTTTCAAATAGAACATATAAAGCTGCAATCTGGCACTAAATTTAAAGATTGGACTTTATAAAGCATATCTTCCCAGAATATACGTCGCCTAACAATCCTGCCTTATAACACTATGAGAAACTATTTTTATGGATGATGCAAACAAAGAATAAAATTAGAACCAAAATATCTGTACAGCAGCTTAAGAACTCCATCGAACTAGAATTGCTATAATAGTTTCTCCAATACAAAGTTTATCAAAGTTATCTTTAAACAATAGGTAAGTAATAAATCCTCCCCAAAAAAGAAAGAATGCGGTTCACCTTGAGTCTAAATTGCTCTATAATTATAACGGTAAAAATGATCACAGTTACTTATAATTTTCATTCAACCCATTCGTCAAACACAGTCCACATTAGGAGTTAGTAAGGCGATACAAATACGAATATTAGTACCATTAATAAACTTAATTGATACTGCGTACAGGGAGGCTACAGTGTTAGCGCGCTGGACTAGCAACGTGGAGGTTCTGGGTTCGAGTCTAGCAGTCCGCCCTTAAGATTTTCTCTTCCTAGGAATCTCTACAGCTCAGAGAAGGCTCCAGGCATCAATGACTATAGGTCTATAGATATTGAGCATCTTAAATTAATATGTTAATCTTAACAAAAATACTATACTTCTAGGATAAATTCCACCTCTTCAGGAAGTTTGGCAATCCTGCGGCGATCTGTAACATCCCTTGAACGCCAAAGCTTGCCTTTGACGGCGATTTGTGTTTGGGGAGACATGTGGTAAGTCGTACCAGCCGTTCCCTCGTAGTTTTTTCCGACCTTCGCTAGCAATGTAGGTTCCCACTTTTTTTCATGATGCTGGGTCAATACCGTCCTTTGCCTTCACGGGAGTTGTACCCTGAATTCTCCTGCATCAAAGTCGAGTGTACTAGCACTAGACCAACGTCTGAAGATTATAATGTACTTAGGCTACTAGATATCCAATTTAGTTATTTAAGAAATCTACAAATTAAGTTTCATTATTGTTATTATAGTGGAATGAATCACAACAGGGGCACAAAGAGATGTTCTCTTTGTAATACCGTATGATAGAAATGCTCCAGTAAACAGATCATTAGTAATTATTTTTTTTTAATAATTAAAATTTTTTTACAACTTTCATGGCAAAATTATTACTGGTTATTGTCAACTTTCACCATATTATTAGCTGAGCTTATCCTTGTAATAAGTTTTACTTCCCTTAAAGGCCATTCTCTTATTGCAATTATTAATAGTCAAATTAATTAATTTTCATCAGAGATATTTTCTGTGATAGCCTGCTTCTTTTTCTGGTCATTAACCGGTTTCGGACGTTCGCCCAAACCATCATCACAATGTTTTGTCAAAACAGTGTAATAACACAGACTTGCACAGAGCAATTTAGTTTATACACATATGAATTTGTTCTGAGCCAATCTGTGTTATCATACTGTTTTCACAAAACATCCTGATGATGGGCTAACGCGCAAAACTGGTCGATGATCACAAAAAGAAGCATGATATCACGGCTAATATCTCGTAATGCTTTCCAGCTCTGCGGAACCAAACACAGCAACTAAACCTTTCATTAAACCTTTACATTTCACCGGAAATACACGTTTGAGTTCTATTAATACAAAAAAAAATTGTTTTTAGAACATGGTTTGTGTGTATGTGTATGTTATAGAGCAGCACAGCTCAAAAACGAAAAAAATCGCAAAAGTTCATGTAATGGTACCGCAAAGATAACGCAACCACAGCAGAGAGAAGAGAGGCCCTCTCTGGTTAACAGAGACTACTCTCTGACTTAGGCAAGCTAGAGTGGGAGAACCTGTGTATATAAGCCAGTGGGAATCTATCTAGAGGAGATCTATCAGATACAACCATACAACTGTACATCGCATCGTATCATATCTTTACTCACACCATTCATTCTATCATTTTCATTATAAAGTCCAGTGCAATTAGTGTAAACTTAGCTACATATATTAGTCTCGTTCATTTAATCAAACCTAATAATATCTCTTCTCAACAACTCCATTATAGTTCAAACTTCATATTCGGTTTAAGTATCACCATGGGATCGGACAGTAAGTTGTCTGTCATAATTCCTCAACCGGAAATTACCACTTTACTGTATTTTTTTTTTTCCACTTTTTTTGCGATTATCTCAAAAATGGCTTCAACAATTTTCTTTAAACTTAATATATCAACTATACAAAGAAAGAACTACAACTTTTATTTGGAAATAATTCTCCAAAAAAATTCATTTGATGAATTCAAGATGGTTTCTGGGAGATGGGGGGGGATTATGTTTTCCTCCAAAATCCTATTATAGTTTATTATACTATAATTCTATTATCAATGTAATATTAATTAAAATTAAGTATATTATCAATATTCCGAGCTTGAAGAAAATCGGTTGATCAGAAGTGCGATTTTTATTGAAGTAATTTCAATTTCCTAAAATTTTATCCTAAAAAACAACGAATGATTTCATTAAATTTGTTGCAGTAAATATGATGAATATAGAGATCTATCACTTTTATTTTAATTATGTATGTAGAAAATTTGTCACTTAAATCTTGTAAACGAAGTCATGTGAGTGTTTCACACCAGATTTGAATAATAATTTGCATTAAATAATTTAAGCTAAAGCAAATATTGTGAATTATAATACATATTAGAAAATGCAATCTTCAACAAATGCAACGACGAACATAGCATTAAAGTATAGTAACAATAAAAAATTAGCAAACATTATTAAAAATATTGCAGTGTCCTTATTTACTAAGAAACAGGAATGGAATTTGAAAGGGAGAAAAAAAATGAAAGTGCTCGAATAATCTTGCGAAATGTTACGAAGTGTGGTAGTTTGGTGCAGAAGTGTGTATTCAAACTGCAGCAATGGACCACAATAATGACGACATTTTACGCTTTACATTGTTAATAAAAAAATGAATATAGCAATCATGTGACGAATTCAGTACTTAAATATCTTGTTAAAGATATTGTGAGAAAAGGGAACTAATTCTGGACAATTGGAATATTTCTTGTTAATTTCAAGAAATGCTTTAAGATTCCTTGGATATGTAATGAAAGCCAGCCAGCCAGCCCATGTTGACAAAAATTCGCCAAATAAGCGCTGGAATCAATAATTCCAATAATAGCCATATCTTCAACAAGGTAAATTACAAGTTTTGTCTCGCCAACTTAATGTAATGGAAAATAATTTAATCCTGGAACAGGCAAGCTTCCACCTAGTGGCTGTCTCTAACTCTTACAATCAGACAGAAACAAAATATAGGGATAGCCTCTCGGGGCTTTAGCAAGTCGCCCATGAGTTAAGAAGTAGCAAAATTTTTAAAAGTTAACAACTTGAAGTATTCTAAATAAGCTACTAAGAAGATAACTGCTAATCAAGCAACAAGAGTTTACTGTGTCAATTCATTCTCTGCTAAAAGCAATTTTACAGGCCAAAAGAGTAATCTTCCCAAGCTAATCGGCTGCTGTTATAGCAAGCAAGAGTACTAGTAAGCCACATCGCTCTCCAAGGAATCATAAATGGCCAATGTTATTATTCTATCATTCACCAGTCAGTATCATCACTCTACCTCGGCCATTCTATCATCTATATACAATTTTGTCCTAACAAGTATGCGAAATATAACATTGTGTAAAGTGCAGATAGTGAGCGTATGTCTTCATTTAAATCACTGATCTGGAATATTTTATATTCTACATAATTAGTAATTGAACCATTGCTTCAATACCCAAAAAAAAGCAAAACCTAAGCTATTGAAAAACTAAACAAATATCAAGACGATTTTACTCACTGAAAAAGAAACTGGAATGAAAGACTTGCATGACTTAGTCTTACACAATTTTCGCAGTTCGAATTGGCAAATGGTTCTTTAAAACTGAAATTATTATTACATGTTTGTAAGCTGCCTTCAATATTGTTAGGGCGCTGTTTGTCCACTATTTCGGACCTAATGCAAAGCGCCCTTAACATGGTATATTGTTGATAAGGGTCTTTCCATAAATCTTATTAAGACCCAGGCAATTCTATTTACTCATAGAAGGAAGATACTAGGTTTTACACCTCCTAGGTTGTTAGGTACTTCCATACAGGTTAGCAAATCAGTGAAGTTCCTTGGAGTAGTTCTCGACAGTAAATTGAACTGGTCGGAACATGTTAAGACACAACATCAAAAGGCGATAATCTCCTTTTGGCAATGTCGAAGAGTTGTAGGTAAGAACTGGGGGATCACTCCCAAGATGATGTTCTGGATTTATTGCATGGTCATTAAACCTAGATTGGTATATGCGGCTTGGTGTGGTGGCGTCGCATTGAAACACGATCCGCTAGGCAGCTGTTGGAAGAAATCCACCGTTTGGCTTGTCTGGCGGTGACTGGTGCGTTTCGGACTACACCGACCGCATCTATGGAGACTTTGTTAGGGATTCCACCTCTCTTTGTGGAGGTGAAAAACCAGGCAATGAAAGCCTGTTATAGAATTAAACAGGCAGGTTTTTGGCAGGGTAAGCGATATGGTCATTCTACCATTTATCGTGAGATGCTTTTAAGGATTCCCATTACAGGTTTCCCTTCTGATAGGAATTTGAAACTTTTGTCTTTGGTCATTCCTACAGGGTTAGGTTGCCTTCTAGGGAAGATTGGTTAACCCTGGGTCCGTCTGGTGTGATTCCTGAGAATTATCTCCGATGCTACACAGACGGTTCCAGGATGGATGGTAGGTCTGGGGCTGCCGTCTATTTTGAGACGGGAGATCATTTGGTAGCGCCTCTTGGTGAGTGGGCCACCGTTTTCCAGGCTGAGATTTATGCAATTCTTTGCTGTATTTTGGATGAGAGGGTGCGTAACACTAATTTAAAAGGTGTTTCTATCTGCTCGGACAGCCAAGCTGCGTTGAAGGCGCTTAATTCATGTGTCTTCACTTCCAGATTGGTGTTGGAATGTTCTAAAAGACTGGAAGATCTTTCTTCATTAAAGGATGTGCTTCTGGTCTGGGTTCCAGGTCATATGGGAATCTTTGGGAATGAGGAGGTGGATAGGTTTGCCAAATTAGGTGCCTCTCTCCCTTTCATTGGCCCAGAGCCTGCTGTTGATGTGTCTTCTGGCGTCTTATTCGGAACCTATTCGGGGCTTTCAGACGTGGATAACCTCACAGCACTCATCCTTATGGATGAAGGCAGTGGGTTGTCGGCAGTCTAAAATGTTCATTGGGGGTCCGGACGGAGCTTTGAGTAGCGGGGTCCGATGTCTTTCACGGACCTCCCTCAGGCATCTGGTTGGATTCCTCACTGGGCATTGTGGTTTAAAGAGACATCTCTATATAATGGGACTCGTGCCTGACCCCTTTTGTAGAGTTTGTGAGACTGAGGAGGAAACACCCATGCATCTGATGACGAATTGTTTGGGTTGTGAGGAGATTAGGTTTAGGACCTTCGGCCGGAATAGGATATCGGTAGAGGATCTTAAGCGTGTCCTTTTAAGGTTCTGGTCCGATTTGTTCGGTCTGTGGTGAAACTTAGATGGTTAAAACCGGGGCCTGGATTTTTGTTCTAGCCCCAGTGGTTGTTATTCTTTAGGGGTAGCTATATGGGCCCTGGGAGGCTTTGGATAGCGTAGGGTTTGCCCTCCCCTTCTGCGAATAAATAATAAATAATAAGCTGCCTTCAATATCGGTATTGAAAAATATTATTTCAATATAATATACGGTTCTATATCTATATGATATTAATGTAAATTAGAAAAATTCTAGAATTTCAAATTTAAAGAAATTCCATTAACCAAAAGTGCGACCTTACAGGATTTTCAGTTTTTTTGGAATTTTCTCAAAAAACGACTATACCTTACTTTAAAAAAAAACAAAAAAAAACTACCTACCAGAATTGTAATTCCATCTATCTATTAAGACTTCTGAAAATAATATCTGTTAATTTTGAAAAATTGTAATAGATTTAAGTATGAGAAAGTCTTGCGTGTGTTTCAACCAGATTTTTTTTAAGTTCAAAGCAACTTTATGTGTTTATACAATTAATCAAAACATAAACTTAAATAAAAAAACCAAATTGTTTAATTACCATAGATATGACAATAACTGACAGGTTGAAGTTGTTATAATTTAAATAAATGACCATAAGGATTATTATAATAAAATACTTACATTATATAACCTTGACCTTAAACCGAAAACGACCTTTCACTTTCCATTATGTTTCTAGTTTACTACAGTTATTTCTATCAAGAGTCTTAATAAATATACTTTCATTTTCAGAACTTTTGAATGTAATAATGTAAATATATAATATTGTTAGAATTACGTTAAAATATTTATAGAAATTAAATTTGAAAAAAAAAATATATCTGGTTTGAAACACTCACACAACTTTCTCTTACTCCAGTTCTGAAACTGTAACAGGCAAATTTTATAGTTTGCCTACCAAATTTAATGAAATTCGCCGAAAACTGAAAAACTGTTCACTTAAAGCACACTTCCGGTTTACTAGTTTTCTTGAAGTTCAGAATTTCGGCCACCTATTTATTTCTAATTAATTCTGTTGGGATGAGAGAATTGTATTAATCAACTATGATAGCACTTTAGAGAAAAACCTTTCCCCAAACGTGCCCTTAAATGAATTTTTCCAAGGATGTTATAATAAAGCTGTAGATCTTTCTATGTTTAGTATACATACGTAGTTTCAAGAAAATCGTCTGAGCCATTTTGAAAATAACCGAAAAAGTAAAAAAAAATCATTTAGTAAATTGTAAAGTAAACGCACTTCCGGTGATCCGATTTTTTCGAACTCGGCATTTCAACAACATATTTAATTCTAATTAACATTATTTAGATGACAGAATTGTCTAATAAACTGAAATAGCATTTTAGATAAAAACCTAACACCACTCCTCTCCCAAAAGTGCCCTTAAATGAATTTTCTCGGAGAAATGTTTCAAATAAAAGCTGTAGCTCTTTGTATGTGTAGTTGATGTAATTATGTTTAAAGAAAATTGTTGGAGCCATTTTTGCCGCAATAAAGTGCCAAAAAAGTCATTCCATAAAGTGGTATTTTCGCTTGAGTAATTTTACAGACAACTTATTCGGAACCGACAACCTAAACGGAATATCAAGTTTGAACTTTCTACGATTTTTACTTTCTCTTACTCCTAATAAGAGGAAGTTTTGTAACTGTGTCAAATTTTCGATATCGAGTTTTCACCGGAAATATCCTTTTGAGGTTCCTGAGTCCAAAAAAGTGGTTTTAAGCAAATGGTCTGTGTGTGTGTGTGTGGTTGTGTGTGTGTGTATGTGAACAGCATAGCTCAAAAACGAAAAACCCGCAGAAACTGAAACTTGATATTCCATTAGGTATCACCTACACATACAAAGAGCTACAACTTTTTATTTGAAACATTTCTATGGGAAAATTCATTTAAGGGCACTTTTGAGGGAGGGGTGGGGTTATGTTTTTCCCTAAAGTGCTAACATAGTTGATTATACCATTCTATCATCCAAACAAACTTAACTGGAAATAAATACCGAGTTTCAAGGAAATTAGTAAACCGGAAGTGCGCTTTTACTAAACAGTTTTTTCAGTTTTTGACGAATTTCATTAAATTTGGAACACAAACTATAAAATTTGTTAATTATAATTTTGAGAACTGGAGTAAGAAAAAGTTGTGTGAGTGTTTCACACCAGATTTTTTTGTTTTGTTTTTGAGCTATGCTGTTCATACAAACACACAGACCATTTTCTAGAAAACACTTTTTTTTGGACTCAGGCGTCCTCAAAGCGGGTATTTCCGGTGAAAACTCAACATTGAAAATTTGACACGATTACAATATTTCCTGTTACTAGGAGTAAGAGAAAGTAAAAATCAAGTGGGGTAACACTCACACGATTTTCTCTTCCTACAGTTTATACATAATTAAGTGACAAATTTTTAGTTTCTCTTACTCCTAGTAAGAGGAAGCATTGTAATCGTGTCAAATTTTCGATATCGAGTTTTCACCGGAAATATCCGTTTTGTTTTTAAACTTATAATTTTTTGTTTGTCTTCAATATTAAATCAATTGGAGAAACTTAATAAAATGACTTCATCTTTTTTTGTAGAAACTGTAAACACTATCAAAAAATATTCCCAATAAAAGTGATAGAACTCTGTATTCATAGTTATTGTAAATTTTTAATAAAATTCGTCGGCGATTTTTACGGATAAAATGGTAGAAAAATGAAATAACTTCATAAAAAAAAAAATTCCCGGTCAACCGAATTACTTCTATCTTAGAATTTTGACAACATATTTCATTCTAATTACTATTATTTAAATGATAGAATTGTATAAATCGATATATTAAGTTTAATGAAAATTTTTTAAAGCCGTTTTTGAGAAAATCTCAGCAAACTGAAATAACTGTTCCAGTAGTAGTGCACCATTATATAAAAAAGTTTGTTTTCTTACATCTTTATATGATTCTTTAAATATACAAAAATTTTTATAGGCTTATCTATTACTGCCTCGTTCCACGGGCCCTGCTTTTGATAGAAAACTGTTTTCTATCATGATTAGCCATACAAACGTATATTCGATTAGTATTATTTCATATTCTCTTTAACCATACATAGTTGGTAGAACTGCATTTTATACTAAAGTGATACATTAGAAGGAAGTCTAAAACCATTCCTTTCCTAACCTAACCTAACTTAACTTAACCTAAACTAACCTAACTTAACCTAAACTATCCTAACCTAAACTTCTCTAAAATAAATTTTCATTGCAAAATTTTAAAAAAAAGGTAATAAACCTCTAGATATATATATCGTATACATATAAATTTTAAAGCAAATTCTTGCTGACGTTTTCGAAAAATTATTAAAAATTAAAAATTCCGTGGCAATGTGGAATTTCCAACTGAGGGAATTCAAAGAAATATTTCCTCAGAAATCACTTTTTCTTCCTCAACTCAAGAAATTTCGAAGAGAATGCTATTGTTTTAACAAAATAGTTAACAATAATAGTTCTCACTCACTCTTTGTATGTGTGTGTATGTACATGTGTGACAAGTTCAGCTCCGTATGTTACTTTCCATTTCCAATTTGTGCCTAGAGCTATAGATGTTTGGTTATATTAAAATACTAGGGTGTTTGTTTTAAGCTTATTTTGTTTAGGTCATTAATGGCAATATTAAAATAGGCATTTATCCAAGTAGTGATCCGTGTTATCCGATTTACCCAAAATTTATATATGTTTTTTTTTTGTTTTTTTTTTAATTAACGCGCATCAGTCAACATCTGAGGTCATTGGAATGCGTTCTCAGTGCATTGCCGACCTTCGGAAAGTGTGTTTTCATTCCAGGCTCCAGGGAAGCCACTAGGCTGTGGAAGTTCCTGGGAAGAGAAAATCTAAGGGTAAGGGCAGCACTACTGACTCGAACCTACGGTGTGGCAATCCAGCAAGCTACCACTGACCTAATCCCTTCCGTTTTTTATTTTTTAAATTATCAATTATCTCTAATATAAGAAATTCAAAATTACAAATTTAAAAACAAAATATAACATTAACAAAACTGATATTAAACATTTATCAAGAGAGAATTACGTCAGTTATAATATGGTATGTGTTTGGTAACATATGAAGAAAAATAAAAAAAACTGGTCTACATAATATTATGTATATGTTTATTGTTGAGACAATATTAGTACCATCATGGCAATGTAAACATAACATGAACCATTTAACAAGGATGACCCTAACCTACAAATATCACAACACATCCTACGATTTTCAAGGTCAATTAGTAGCAAAGTTATCTATAAAGTATTGATAATGAGATATTTGTATTATATGTGATGAAATTTTTATATAAATATCAAATGTGCAGTCTTTTTGATGCCAATTTTTTATGTGCTTTTTAATCGAACGAAAATTTAAAAAATGATAACTTGGATAATAAGTTGTTTTATTTCCAATATTCTTAAATTGGGAAATTTTCAGCAAGTTTATATTTATGTTTAAATAAATTTTATATTAATAGTAAGTATTTTTTCTTCATTGTGAGGATTATTATTTTAAGGATTCAGTGATAATTTAATAAATGAAGCAATAAAAATTATCACATTAATAGATAAGATGATAAAAAGCCATGTCAATGGTCTATATATGTACGTATAGTTTACTTAATTTTAGTAATATAATGTCACTTAAAAAGATATTATTTGCTATAAAAATTTTCGAACTATTGAGTTATAACTAACATAAAGACAAAAAAAAATTGGATATTAAATAATAACATCAAACCTGTATATTTCCAAAAGTTTGAAAAGCTGTGAAGACAAACATAAACCCAAAACCTAAAAGGACAACATTAAAAAGCCGTTTGTCAAACATTATTACAATAAAAAAAAAAAAGTGCTACTCTGCTATGTTTACAAACATTCGAAACCAACTGAAGTGCAATCTGTGTAACAAAATAGTAGACTAACAAGAAGTATTAAGTGCGCATGCTTCCCCCTAGTATAGAGCCTTATCAGATCCAGTGGGAGAGAAATTAAACAATAGACTGTATTATCTATTTAAATAGAATTAAAATATCGTCTTTGTATATAATTAATCAATTTTCTGTTTTTCTTTGTACTTTCTTTTCTTTCATATTACGTTGAAAGCTTGTGGTATAGGTAATGTGATTTATATCTATCTGTTTGCCTGTCTGTCCAGTGAATGAAGTGTTTATGATATTTAACCATTATTCCCTTTTACTAAAGTGGTATGATAGATTAAAAAAAAAATTCAAAAAACAGGAATAAATAATAAGTTATTTCTTGTGATAGGTTCCTTCTATTATTCTAGTGTCTGTAACACCTCAATCATATCCAGTTATGTTTAAACATAAATCATTAAATCACACGCCTCCAAATAATTGATAATTATCTACAAAAAAAAAAATTAAAACAATTTGCGGTAACTTTGTTGACTTGTACACAGACGCAGCATACTAATTTAGATCTAAGATTGACAATAGCATTATTAAATTACAAAGAAAAAAATCTATCACTAATCTAGCAAAATTAATTTTCGAAGAAATTAGTCTTTTGTAACCACGAAACAAAAAACCTTGTAATTAATGCAACTGTCAAATCATTATTTTTATTGTAACCTTTTTTTCATTTGTCAAGTATACTAATATAACGTGAGCGACTCGGTCCAGGTCATATCATTATTGCAAAGTATACACACACTAATTTAAATAAAGTTAATGAGTAATTTGCGCAAAATCAATTCAGGGACTTAAAATATAGAGATCTTCAGAAATTCCAAACTAGAAAAGAAAAAGATTGTATTTGCTGTTATTGCTATTTTTTTCTTTAAGGCGCGTCAACATCTCTGGTCATTGGCGCCCGGAACCTTCTCATGCACTGCCGGTCTCCGGATAGTGTTCTCTCGTTACAGACAACACAGTCCATACCGGACAGTGAGCTGTAGAGGCTTCTAGGAAGAAAAATCTAAGGTCAGCACAGCTGGACTCAAAGCCGGGACCTCCGGTAAGAGTCCAGTACGCTATTCCCTTCCTGTTATTATTTCAGTAAACCCCAGAGGAGAAGGTAGTAGGTACCATGATAATCACGACCGGCTTTGGGAAGGCGAGAGTCTACGCATATTATTTTTATGGAATCCCCTTGGAACTAATGTCAGTTTTACAGTGTTATGTCAGTTAACGGAGACTTCTAGAACAGTAAACTTCTCTATCTACATACAAAAAAATGTAGACGATCTGATAAAACTCCCAAGAGAAAACTAGACTTGCGTCTTATTGGGGGTCCCTATAGGTATTCCAGCTTAATAAAATGAACAATATCCACCTAGATACCACGAAAATTTCCACAATATATAAAGGGCTAGCAGAAGTAGTTAATGTGCATCTATTTGGGTTTAGCCTCACTAAACAGACTAAGTAATTAATCTAGCTCACCACTTATACAAACACACATATCTCCTCTGGGAATGTAGCGTATTGCAAGCGACACAACATATGGTCAAGCAGGGTGTACATTGGCTTTCAACTAAATCAACGCTACTCCAGCCGGAATTCATCTTGGAATTTAATAAATTTGTAAAGGCTATTTTTAGTTTCTTGGAGAGCTTTAAAATTAACGGAAAAATATAAATCAAAAGTAAAAGCGTTTTTCATGAAAATTGCCACGGAGTTTTAAAAAAGTTCCGCTTTTTGGATAGAATATGCTTTTTCCAGCAAAAAATTAAAATAAACTTATAAACATGAACGTCTGCTACACTCTTTAAAGTTCATTCCATATATATATAAACATTCTCATATCGGAACATTGTGCGTTCCGCAATGTTCGGCTGCATTTGAATTTTACCCCACCTGAATGGACACTGTCTACGGGATACTACATTCACACTTTTTAAAAGTGCCTCTTCAAAACTTTGATTAGAGTTTATAATATAATCAAGTAGTTCTTTTCCAAAATGCTGTAAAATTTAAAAAATTTATAATTTTTTCCATTTTTTACATCACTCCACATCAAGAGTAAGTGTAAAAAATTAACACTACAAGATATTATTTGGCCAGCGAAATGTATTAAAATAGATAGTTGGAATGAATGTCTTTTATTAATGAAAAAGCGAAATGTCTCTTTTTTTTGTGGTGTATAATCTGGAAATATCATTTGTTTACATTTTTAATATTGTTCATTAAATTCTGAAGTTCATACAAAAGTATTTTTACATTTAAGTTAAAACATCCTGTTTTTGAATTTTTTTTTTTCCTTCTTTCATAGTAATTATAATTTTTAATTATCATTAAAATTAATAGTTTTAAACTATTTTTTTACTTTCATTCATAATATTAGAGCAAGAAGAAAAGTTCTTCGCCTAGTCCATAGATGGCACTGCTATAAATGAAAACTAAAATACCGTTCCATCATAAAATACGTCGTTTTGGATGGTTTATCGCCAACAGAAATTCATCCAAAGTTGTGAAAGTATATAAGGAGTCTGCATCTTTGTTATCAACAGTAAAAAAATGGGCAGCTGAGTTTAAAGTGGTCGTACATATATTGAAGATGATCCATGTGAAGGACGGCCAAAAACTGCACTACCGAAGAAAATATCGAGCAGATTCCCGATATGGTTCTAAAGGTATATGAGTTAGCTAAGATTATAGGCATCTCAGAAGAAAGAGTACAGCACATTTTACTTGAAGAACTCAGAATAAGAAAGCTTTGAGCAAGATGGGTACCGCATTTGTTATGCTGATCACACACAAATGAGAAACCGAGCAATGTTCTCACCAATGTTTGTACCGTTTTAAGAAGAATCCAACCGATTTTCTGCGCCGATTTGTTATGATAGATGAAACGTGAGTTCACCACCTTACACCTGAGTCAAAACAACAGTCCAAGCAGTGGGTTGAAGCCGGTGGCTCTGCACTGAAGAAAGCAAAGACAATTGCATCGGACATAAACTGGAAAGTTTATGGCTAGTGTTTTTCCTAAAAACATTTGGAATCCAAAGGATTCTTTTAATGACTATCTGCCAAAGGTCCAAACAACTAATGGGAAATTCCACTCACATCTTCTTGACCAGCTTGATAAAAAATTAGAAAAGAGGCCTAGTTTGCATAAGAAAAAATCTTCTTTCACCAGGACAATGCAGCCACTCACAAAGAAGCTTTGGCTATGAGAAAATTGACGGATTTGATGTAAGAATTGTTGGAACATTCTCCCTATTCGCCAGATTTGGCTCCATGGGACTTTTATCTATTCCCAAACCTTAAGAATTTGTGGCTGGAAAACGTTTTGGGTCAAATGAAGAGGTATAGCAGCAGTAAATGGATATTTTGAAGACCTTCCAAAATCACACTTCAGGAACGGAATCCAGTTATTGGAAAAACGTTAGACAAACTGAATTGAACTAAAGCGAAACTATATTGAGAAATAAATGCATTTTTAAAATAAAAAAAACTCGTTTTCACTACTAGGCCGAGAACGTTTCACGTTGTCCACGTACATTACGTCCCCCTGGTCGATTTTGTTCCGCTTTACAAAGATCAAATCTGGTCACCTGCGATGATGGTATCTAAATGGTATATCAAATTTCAGTTTTCTATGAGTTCTCCATTTTGTTCACAGAAGCACATAATAGCAAAACATTTTTTCGTAATAGGCAACCTCAAAACATGTATTTATAGTGAAACTCAATTTCGAAAATTTGACATGATTGCAATACTTTCTCTTTTGAAGCCGCAAGAAAAAGAAATACATTCAATTACTTAAATATTCTGTTAAAACACATATTAAAATAATTTACGGACCGCTTTATTTGAGTTTGCCAGTGCCCGTAAAATTTTCCAGTCCTTCACAATATGTTCATTACTTTTAATCATTCCTGAAACTGTTACTATAGAATATAAAATTAAAAAGATGTATCAAATTGTAACAATTGTTGGCCGTTAGAAGTGATCAGGAATATCTAATTGTTGGCTTATCGACCAGGTAGTTTCCACAAAAACACCAAATAATTTTAAAGTGTTTTTATTTATTTATATAATGAAAATTTAAAAAATTATTAAGTATATATTTATTATATTTTTTTATTATTATATGAATGCAAATATTATGAAAACACTTTAAAATTATTTGGTGTTTTTTTTTGGAAACTACCTGGTCAATTAGCCAACAATTAGGTACCCCTTAAGAAGATACATTTATTTAGATATAGTTTTATTTGCCTGACTATCCATCATTTGTCCAGCAAAAAGCTGATAACTTTAGGGTGCCTCTAGTTTTTGGACTTCCGAGGTTGTGATAAAATGGAGAGTATTATCCCTTTAATTCCATTAGCATGAGCATTATAAAAAAGAGTTTTAGACCTAACAAGATGGAGATCTGAAAAATGCGTGGTAAACGTGTGTTCATCAAAGAGGCCTGTTTCGTTAATGGGTTAAATTTAAGAGACATCTGTTTTCATGAGCGACTTTTAAATTTAAGAGACATCTGTTTTCATGAGCGACTTGTAGACAGATGCGGATGGGGATCTAGGTATAAGTTTCCGAATGTGACCTTTTATCAAAGAGGCCTGTTGAGGATACAGTATAAGACAAGGGAAGTATATTGTATATGTTGTGGATTCGAAAGAATTGGTAATGGGTTATGCTACGTCTTAAATATAAAGTTTCAAAAAGCAGTTACATTTATGGCAAATACCAGTATATGTATATTTATAATATATTTTTTCATTAAAAAAAAAACTGATGTTAAACACTACACTATTTTCTCTTACTCCTGGTGGTATCTACAATTATATATATATGTAAAAGTGAATGTTCCCATTTCATTTGTGTCGCTTTAACTATAAAACATACGTTCATTTAATCGCAATAGAGAGGTAGGGGGATAAGTACCAACCTACTAAGTTTGGCAGGTAGAGAAGAGACTATATATTTTGGCACAGAAGAGCGTACCAAAAATATTGAACCAAATGCATAAACATTTGAAATTTAACGCCCAAATTTGCGCAGAATCAATTGTTTTGGGGAAATGTTATAAAAGTGCTACGTTTATATATGTGCAGCTGGCATACCAAGTTTAAAGGAAATCGTTGCGACTGTTTTTGAAAAAATTTCAAATATCCATTCTGTAAAATCGCATTTCCGGTAAACCGATTTATTTCAAATTTGGAGTCTATCCATGCTTCTAATGTACATTAATGTTATGTAGGTGGTAAAACTATATATTATACCGACGTGGTACTTTAGAAGAAAGCAAAACGCTACTCTTCCTCTAGAACGCCCAACCAATAAATTTTACAGGAAAATGTTTCAAATAAAAGTGATAGGTATTTAAATGTGTAGATACTATACGAAGTTTAAAGAAAATCGTTGGAGCCATTTTCGAGAAAATCACGAAATGATTTTGCCCGAAATCTTCGTGTCTAATGGAATACCAAGTTGGAGCTTCTGCAACATTTCATTTTTGAGATATGCTGTTACACACACACACACACACAGCCTACTCGCTAAAAACATTTTTTTCGTTGTCACAAGACCTCAAAACATTATTTCCGGTAATACTAAATTTCTGAAAACTCAATTTCGAAAATCTGGCACGATCGCAATAGTTCCTCTTACAGTAAAGGGAAGGGATTAGCTCAGTGGAAGCACGCTGGGCTAGCAACGCGGAGTTCCCGGGTTCAAGTTCAGCAGTACTGCCCTTAGATTTTCTCTTCCTACGAGCCTCTTACATCACACTGTTCGCTGATGTACAGTGTTGTCTGTAACGAAAGAGCATTGTACGGAGGCCCGAAGTGCGCTCAGAATGTTCCGATTTTTGGGGTAGCTATATGGGGTCAACAATGTAACATTAAGAGGCATAAGTTTGCTCAGTGTTGCTTACAAGGTTCTGGCTATTTCCCTATATAGAAAGAAGCCTCGGAGATTACCAAGGAGGGTTTAGGAAAGAGAGGTCCACGACGGATCAAATTTTTGCCCTGACAATGTGGATGCTATTTGTTGATTTCAAGGCTGCGTATGATACTGTTCTTAGACGGGGACTCATACAGGCCATGAAAGAAATGTATATTCCGCCAAAACTGATTAGATTAACTTAGATGGTAATGCGGAAGTCCAAAAGTTCCGTAGTGACCAATGGTGGCTATTCAGCATCCTTTGACATTGAAAACGGACTAAGACAGGGGGATCCAGTATCGCCGCTTCTGTTTAACTGCCTATTTCATAAAATTTGTAAAAGGCTAGGAGTGGATCTGCAAGGCACTATCCTTAATAAAACTTCCCAAATCATGGCGTATGCAGATGATGTGGTCATTAACGGAAGATCGCTGGCTGCAGTGAAAGATATTTTTATAAAATTGGAGCGAGAGGCAAAAAGTGTCGGGCTTCAAATTAACGAGAATAAGACTAAGGTGTTGGTAGCCAGGAGAAAACGTTTGGTGCATCCACCGGGGCAGTACGTCATAGGAAAGTATACATTCGAAACTGTCTCCAGCTTCCCGTATTTAGGCTCCATTATAAGTGAGGTTGGAGGCGAGGAAGTGAAAAAAAGGATAGTTGCGGGTAAAAGGGCGTACTTTACTGTCGGTAAAATAATGAGTAACAGCGCGGACGAAGATCCGGATGTACAAAACGCTGGTAAGACCTGTCGTTACATACGCTAGTGAAATATGGATGTTAAGCAAGGTTTCTTGCGAAAGGTTAGACAGGTTTGAGCGGAAAATGCTAAGGCGAATCTTTGGACCGATAGGGAGAACCATAGCTGGAGAAGAAGGAAAAATAGAGATCTGTACGAACTATACGGGGAGCCTTCAATAGTATCCTTTATAAAGTGTCAGAGGCTGAAAAGGTGTGGCAATGTTTGCAGGATGCCAGAAGGCCAAATGGTAAAGAAAGTATTTCTGGGCATGCTGGCCAATAGTCGGCCAAAGGTGGTTAGATAACGTGACGGCTGACATGAGAATGATAGGAGTCAGTGCCCGTTTGGCCACCGATAGGGCTCAGTGGTCTATCCGTATTGAGCAGGCCAAGGACCGACTCGGTTTGTAGCGCCGGAAGAAGAAGAAGATATGGGGTCAGAGGGCTTTAGATAGCATAGGACTTGACTCCTCCCCACAGACAATAATAATCAACAAAAAAGGAAAAATAAACCCTTTCTCAAAAGGCGGATCAGGGGACACTGCCCCGCTAGCTTAATCATTAACTGGTTTCACTTCTGCGTTTATCCGTCTTTCCCGTATAAATATAACTAATTAAATAGCATTATATAACAGAATTTAAATATATAAAACATAAAATGAACGAATAATATGAGAAATAATAGTATTTTAGCAGATTGTGCATCACAAGAGTTTCAAGCTCAAATCAATATTGAATTTATCTTTCTGAAATCAATTAAAACTGTAGCTATCTCTTGGGTAAATAAGTAAGGTGCCTCAAAGGTTTGATTATAAAACACTACAATGGCGTTGAAAGTAAATTCATTTTAAAATAAATAATTGTTAAGTTTGACCGATATTAATGAAACAAGGAAAACGACGGTTATAGGGATCAAAGAATAAACTTTTACTTTTTTAAAGTTAATAAGTTTTTTCTTTAGCCTCTCCAACCATTGTTTTGCTTGTTAAATTTATTTGATCATATTACATTTAATGCTGTTAAGTTTCTGACAGAGCTAAGTTCAATTTGTCCTCTTGTACTCGCAGTTTGTTTTGTTTTCAGTGCAATAGTTTTCAATACACTGGAATTAAAGTTCATATATATTGTTTTTAACGTTTATGTACACAAATACTTTCGAAAACAGAACAACATAAATATTCATTGTTTATTCTATTATTTTCTACAAGATATAAATTATCATTACAATAGTAGATTATTTATTTATTTATTTTTATATATATATATATATATACATACATTAAAATTACCAACAGATTTATTAAAAATAATACATCGATTTAATGCACAAACATCAAATAAATACATTATAGCTGCCCTTATAATAGAAAATATTTCAGCCTAACAAAAAAATTAATAAATAAAAATTTATTAGAGAAAGGAAATGAGTAACATCGCAAATAAATAAACAAAAATTCTAACCATTAATTCTCATTTTGGGATAGAGGCAGTTTTGTCATTTATACACAATAAATTAAAAAAAAAAGTTTTTCAAATAATTAATTTGCCAAAAAACCTACATAACTTTTACTGCTTTATTAATAATAACCATAGTAATTAAAAATGCCTACAATATTGTTAAAAATTTACAATTCCTACATGTTATCACTTAAAATTTCCTCAAAAGTAAGAATTCTCAAAGAAACATCCATCTTGCAACATTCAAAGCAATACAAATTGAGTTGTGAAGGGATGTGAACTGATGGCGAATCAATGATTTCAATCATGTGCCAATATGAAGTTATCGATTAAAAGATATTGTTACAGTTTAAATGGAATCTAGAAGCTCCCTTTTGTATGCTATGAATATATTTTACTGCGGAAAATATGGTTCTTGTTCACATTAAAAATAGAAAAACCATGTGCTTCAGGCAGTTTGACGAAAATATTCTTTCTTTTTAAATATGCTTATAAAATTAATTTTATTTGCAAATTTCGGCACTATACATCACAATTCAAAAGTGAAATAAATACTGTTATATTGCTGAAACATATTCTTGGACATTTTTTTGGAAGAGATGGGGAGAGGGGATCACGACAAAGAATAAAATCGCTTAAATGTAGTAATCAATAATTTTTAAAAAGATCTTTACAAAGTTCATTTGGTTAATTCGACGCCCTTATTTCAACATTTCGAGTTGATCAGATGTTAATAAATACAAAACTAAAATACCAGTTAACATTTCAAGCACTGAATTTATTTATGAAGTAAAGGTGAATTTAATTTCAATGAATTTCTTTTATTCCGATGAATTAATTAACCAAATTTCTGGTTAATCTTATACCATTTGTATGAAAAGTAGTGTTATATTGTGTATTTTTTGCAGTAATCGCCCCTATGGAAATTATAACTTTAAGAGCCATATAATTTGATATCCTGCACTTTATCTTCTTAATCCCTTCGAAGGTGACATGATTAAACATCTAAAAAAACTGATGGGATCTTTCTTACATCTGTGGGCTGTATTTTTACTTGGAACCTATTGCACAACAAATATATGTTTTTAATATTTATTTCTTACATACGAAACTGAAAGTAACCTCATGAAACTGATGTTTGGAATATTAACCAATTTACAATCAACTGCTACAGTTACACTCCTAAGGAGAAACAAATTTGGGATTTTCATTTAATTTTCAGTTCTAAATTTTAGATACAATGAATAAACTGGTACCTTTTTTAAAAATGACGAGTTCAAATACAAATATAATACTTGTATGAATTCAATTCAGCATAGTATGCCTATCATAAATGTTTTTGCGCTGTTCACGAACTTGTTTTTTCCATTTGTCCTGTTGATGCCCCACTCTGTCAAGAACATTCCCTCGTACTCCCATTTGATGAGAAGAAACTCCAGCTCCTGGTCCTACACTTGTATCGTCCTGAAATAATGAAGAAATGTTAATGCCAGTTTTGATTGGTACATATACCAATAAATTATTTGTAATGCGCTCAAATACACTAAACGTACTTACCTCCTCATTTGTATGTTCGACGTAACTACTTTTAGCTCTCTTATTGAGCAAAGGATCAAGACAGAGCAAGAAAAACATATAAATTACCAAAAGAGATATTATCCATATTACGATAGCGACCACAATCTAAAAATTTAAGAAATAAGATCTAAATAAAAATTTTAGGAGTATAATTTTCAAAAGATATGGAGCATTTTAACCTTAATTATGTTAGTGTTCCTGCTTTCGTAATTACAAACACAGCGAGGGCAAACTTCTTCGGTTTTGTTATATTTTTTATCAATTAATGGAAGAGGGACACTATCACAGTCACTAGAAATGGCCGAAACATTAAGCAAAAATAAATTAATATATTAAACAAATGGGTTGTGATTCATTCAATCAACACTGCAACTATAAGTATGGCCAAAGTATTACATAATGATTGTTGATTATCAATTTATAATTGAATAAAAGAAACTAACTTGTTTGGAGGTACATTCGTTATGTGAAACTCTTTTTGCGAATGTGTTCCATTAACAACAGTACACGTACATAAACACCGAGCATCTTCAAATGAATTTGCCTGAAAGGAAGCAACGTTAGGCTTGCTTGCAGTTTATCTTTCACTTAATTTTTTTTTTAATATACAAACCTGGATTAAGCTAACATGCAGAACTATAAAAATAAAAATAATATACATTATATCATTAAAGCAATCAATATTTAATTTTGAGAAAAGTGACTTGCTACAGTTTGCAGTTACCAAACCTAAACAATTAATGAACTGGAAGAAAACAGTTGAAAGGTTTCATTCGATCTCTTTTCCTGGGAGCTCAGTTTTAATAAAAATATCGAATTAATTTTTGTTGAATTATGTAAAGTTTGATAAATATTGAGTTTTAATTTTTTTCCTTCCTTTTAGCAACTTGGGCAGCAATAAATACGTTCTAAAAAACTAAGTATTCTTTTACTGGTTTCATCTTCCATCGATATGTTGTATTGCATTTGCTTATGAACAATACAAATCACACACGTGAGACTCTAGTGACAGTGTTGGTGTCTTGAGGTTATTATGGTGGTAATCTGTTCGTATGAGTACCCACTTTTTCTGTTTAAAACTCTAAAGCATAACAAACCAACAAACCGTTTTGTTAAATGACCCTAATAATGGAAGGAAGCGCTCAAGAACGTATTGAAGAATCTGGGGATAGTAAACCATATAATTTCTCAGTCGTTCCTTTCCGAATTGAACAACATCTTGAATTTATTGATATTTCAGAAGGTAATTTCATTAATAACGAAAGCATATTATTGGGTAGTATTAGCAAGTAACAGAAGTACATATATATTTCTACTAAGATTTTTGAATTAATCATGTAATCTTATTTTATTTTAGATGGATACTTACTCCTGGGTTCGTCAAATTTGGTTTTAAATTATTGGAATGGAAGCCTTTGGTATTTTAAAGATGCAGATTTGGCACCAGAAAAAGAACAGAGTCTTACAGGTCATGGTTGTGATTATAGCATAGCTTGTGGAAAGTTTTTAGAAAATAAGGAAAAGGTAAATTGCTAATATTTTTCCGCTGTAAATAAATAGTTCAAAGTAATCTTTACCTGCATATTGAAATTTCTGATTAAACAGGAAACTACTATTCCTTACTTTTGCAGAATAGTTGTAATCTAATTTTTTGCAAATAATACATTGTAACTCAAACTGAAAATTTGGCATTCTTTATTTGGATAGGGTCAAATCTTTGAATTTATCTGTAGAGAAATGTGGAAATTAAGATTTGCTCTAGTTGTTTGCGTCAAGACAAAAAATTGTAGTAATAGTTGAGGATTGTTGAGTGAAATTACATGATTCCCATATTTCGAAATACATATGTTATGGGGTTTTGCCCTAGTTTAAAGCCAACAATTAGTAAAGGTAAAATATTAGGCAGTAGGTTGGCGTTGCGAAAACAGAAGATAGCAAAGTGAAATTCGATTATAACGGTGTGCTGTGGTAGGTGACTGGAATGTTGTCGGGAGGAGTGCTGGTCATTTGGATTCTGTATAACTCTGGTTACCAAACAAACATATTTATTCTAATATTTTCCCCTACAGATAATTGTTGGAGATGACAACGGAGCGATAACTGTATACTTTATTTCCACATTTGAAAACGATACTATCCATGTCATCCCACAAATGAGTTCAATTCATCATGATAGTTCAATAACAGCATTGTCAGTAACATCTTCTAAAGTCCAGACTGTTTCAGCAGGCAACGATCTAGCGTATGTGCTTGCGTTAATTTATTAGCAGTTAGAATTAAATTGCTTTACTAAGTTACGTTTATTATCGTTTGTTGGACTATGAAGAAGAGGCAGCTTCATTTATTTGTATATTTTTAGAATTAATGTATGGGATAACGAGTCGTTAGTAAATGAACACAAATACATGCCAGCACATACTAGAGCTATTACTTGTGTAATGACTTCTCAAGAAGGCAGTAGCTCAGTATTTGCATCCAGTTCACTAGATGGATCCGTCTTACTTTGGGATCCAAGGATGAACAAAGCAGCGTGCTGTAAGTATTTAATTGCTTCCAGTATCATTAATGATTAATTTTCAATAAAAATATAAATAACTTTAAAAATATTCTTTTTATGTATGAAATATATATATAATAGGAATATATAGTTTTCAAATAAACATATTTCGGTATATGGAATGTTTTGATAAGGTTTACAATTTTATTAATAGCTGAGAATTGGTAAGAGATTTGCCTGAATACAAGATGAAGCTTGCTAAGAGAACTGTTTTTGTTTAATGCCAACACAGGCAATTTCATTTATTAACACATACCAACAGTAGAACTATTATGAAAAACACTTGAGTCTCAACCCATTCCATTTTCAATTTAATTCTCATTCATTCATTTCATTTTTAATGAAAATGGCCGCGGAAATCTAAAAGATCGTAGAACATTGTTTATATGACTTCTCAAGAAGAAAGTCTGCTGTATTTGTAGATGAATACTTATTATCCTATTTTCTAATTTATCAGTCTTATTTATTACTGAAACTATTCCTGTGCTTATTTTTTTGTTTTGTATACATACTTATTTTTCAATTAATAGCTATTAAACAAACTCAAAACTGCGGGCTGACGGCATTATCCTGGAAGAATAGCCACGAAATAGCAGTTGGATCCCAGTCTGGTAATGTAGCTATAACTGACATTAGAGCCAAGAAGGACATTGTTGTTGAACCTATTATGGATTGTTCCATCCACAAAATTGTCTTTGACAACAGAGGGTAATTTACAAATTTTCAGTTTTTTTACAATTTAAATTGTATATATATGATTGGCAATGTTTGAAATATTAAAAACATCATAAGGATTTCTATTTTGATATTTAAAACATGTGAATAACATAAATTCAAATTGTTCAGGTTGCTAGGCGTATGTGGTGATTCTACCTCTGTCAAAGTTTGGGACTGTGATTCCAGAAGTGTAATGTAAGTTTAATTAAAATAAAATTAACTTCCCAACGCAGAAGAAATTTTACAGAATGTTTATAATTTCTTTTTTTTTTTCTTTTTACCCAATTTAATTTATGGTCTATTTGTTTAGTGGTAAATAAGTTAACCAGATTGCTCATGTAACCTCCACCAAATAGAAATATATTCCAAATATTAATAGGATTATGCTACAAATGTAATTACTGTTTTTAGTAATGCTGAAGTTGGGCTCATTAGCCAAAAAGTCGTTTTTTTTTTTAGTATTAAAACCACGAGAATTTGCCACTAATTTGTTTTTAGATTTTTTTAAGAAGTTTTGAAATATATGTTTCTTCTTTTCAAGTACATTTCTTTTCCAAAATATCATATCAAGTTTTTTCTTCTTTAGATATTCTGATGAAAGGCATACTGGGCTAGTTAGAGGGCTTGCTTGGCACCCAAAATCACAGAAACTTTATTCATGTGGATTTGATAAACAAATACTTTCACATCAAGTAACATCTATAGAGAGCTGATGGAAGATGTTTAGTATATACTTTTCATAATAACAGAATTCATTTCACCATAAAATAATTTCCATTTTAATACTTAAAATGTATATACACTGTTTTATTAAATAAATATTTTGTAAAAAATATTAAACGTAAATTTGACTTAAATATGGATGTTTGAAAGGATTTTTAAAATTTCTCAATCAACAACCTTTATTCCTTCAACACAACCACACTCCATTCTTTTATTTTTCCAAATAACAAATATATATATATATATATATATACCCGACATGTTTTGTCAGTCAGTTGAGTCATTTAAGAAGTCCTGTACTGATATAGAAATTTACAATTTCATAGATTTATTAAAACTTAAAACAAAAATTAACAAAATGAACAACAATTATCTATAATAAAGTCAGTCTCAGTTTAATGAATATATTACTTTTATTTCAGGACAAAATATATTTTAAAAAGTACAATGGAAGCCAATTCCGTTATATATATAATATATATATTACCATCCGTTTCATATACATACGTGATTAACAAACATAGCGCACATTTCCTTATGAAATGTGTTCGATGTTTACTTTTGCAGCTAAAATATGTATATGTATAGTTTGAACTTATTACATACTTTAATACTTTACATAGAGTCATCATGTTTAAATGTCTTAACACTGGAGTATTTATTACACAAGGCAAATTGCACACCTTCTTGAGATCTTTCATCTCTCACTGCTCTTATTCATGTTATTTTATTTTTTATTATTTGTTTTAACAATTGAATCTAAAGCCAGGACAGAGCAGAATATTGCTGTGAGTTCTAACTCTACTCAAAATTCTATTTCTGTTAAGAATTTCATTTCAGCATACCTTTTTATTCAATGAATTTACACTTTTCCTTAATTAAAGGGTGTGTGATCCGGGAGCCCTGATACTTTTTATTATTAATTTTAAATTTATTCTTCTCTTTGGGAAAAATATATTTATATATAGAAAGAGAGTTTATATATAATAGTTGACTGTCGAGTAGGTAGTCTCTGAGGGAATGTAGTGTTGAATAATTTGTTTTCTCAACGACCCATTCCAAATTCCTTATCTTCATCTTCTCTTACATCTCCATAAACCCACATATTAAGTCTTGCATTCTTTGCTTTATCTTCCGCTTCTTGATATTCTTTCATCTGATACAATAAAATCTGTTATTCACCATTCTGATCGTAATTTTTTTTTTAATATTAAATAAAAGAAGCATACTTACAACTTTCTCAAACCTTTTTTCTCTGCGTTTAGCTACAAGCACATGCCCTTCAGCAACCAATAATTTCCCAATATCTTCATTTGTATCAGGTGTACATAATGTAACATAAGTTGTAGTTTTATCTGAGTATTCAATGTTTAAGAGTAGTTGCCTGTCTTTAACATCTTGTTGGAACTGTGCAACTGCAATCTTTTTATCTTCAACCTTCAAAAGATTTTAACTTTATTAATAATTCTTAACAATATTTTCCTTTTCAAAAAAACAAAAAAAAGACTTGGTGTGAAACATTCACATGACTTTCTTTAACTGCAGTAATATAATTATAAAATTGACAAAGTTTCTATAAATTTCGATTTTGTTTTTCATTTAATTACCCCAACATAAATACTGTGGTTAGTGAACGATACATGTTGCTTACAACTGAGAGTATTTGAATGAGATACATTGTAGTCCAGAAGACAGCGCTAATAACACTGAATAAACCTCAACAACATTTCAAATCTAACTCAAAGTTTCCCTCAAATTCCCTAAAATCAATTTTTCCGGAGAAATGTTTCAAATAAAAAATAGTATATACCTGTGCAATTACCATACTAAAGCCTAAAAGAAAATCGTTGAAGCTATTTTCGAAATGATTCCCAAAAACCAATTGTGTAAAATTATTTTTTTAGGGCGGCTTCGCCCCCCTGGCGCCCCTTTCCAACCCTCGTAATATTCTCAAGAAAGTTCTGTGACAAATGGTGCAAGCTGGCTAAAAATCCGTCCAGCAGAATTTACAATATTAACGTACTTCACGGAGTCTCTGCCTCCCTAGCGCCCAACTCCGCACATCATTCTAAAAAAAATTCATATATTTAGTACAAGGGCTCGGGCCTCCTCCTGACACCCCGGGAAGTTGGCAATGCGCGGTATAGTGTGAATGCACTTCACTCAATTTTTCAATTTTCATTTCTATTACAAACATTTCATTTAGCCATGTCTAACATCTGTTACCATGGTTACTATAAATGGTGTATTAAATGGTCTCAAACTGGATTGGAATATGGACTGACGGCCGTCCTTATTATACATCATCTTAAATATCTCCTCAAAAGCAGGTATACCGCCTCCCGGGAAGTCGAGAGAAAGCCAAAATCCAGCTATGACACACCATTTTCAACATATTTAGGAAAATATAGAAAAATTGTAACAGATCTAAACCTGCCTCTTAGTTTTTCTGACACGATTAATCAAGTTCGAGCTTTATGGTATTATTTTATGCTGCTAAAGCACACGCACAAAACACACTGATATATATATAACTCAGAAAACCCCTCACCTCTCCTACCATTCTCAAGAAAATTGTATGTCAAATGATGGAAATCGCTTGAAATTCCATCCAGCAAGCAAGAAAATTTGCAATTTAATGGGGCTTCGACTTCGGCGCCCATCCTCATCACCCCTCTTAACAAGAGGAGTTTTCTTCTGTGTCAAATGGTGCATACCGCTTGAAAATCCATCTGATTACAATTCTAATCACTATAGCTGCCTAATTTGGCAGCTTAACGGGTCCTTGGAAGTCACTATTAACAAAACTTCACATAATACGAATTTAGAAATTTTTTTTGTGTGTTGCATAAATAATACTTTGTGTTATAATTATTTTTGGCATGCACATTCTTGCATGGCTTGGTTACGCCAACATTCCGGACGGGAACTCACACCTTAACATTCTCAAAAAAATTTTGTGTCAATTGGTTGTATACCATTTGAGAAACTGTCCAGCTGAATTAGCAATATGAACGCATTTTACGGTTGCTCCGCCCCTCTTGATTTTTCGTTTTGAGACATTTTTTTCACATACAGATCATTCGCTAAAAAATTTTGTTTCCTACTCATGGGACGAAATATGTATTTCTGGTGAAAATTCGATTTCGAAATTTATACTTTTACTTAAGTACAATATAATTTATACTCATATTGCAGTATTTCCTCTTACAGCAGTTAAAAAAGTGACATGAAAACAATTAGTGAAATCGCCTTGGTATAACTTGAAACCAACTTTAAAACTTTTCAGAACTTACATCTGGTGGGAGCGTAACAAACGCCAATGTATACTGCTGAGCGTATGGTTTGTCGCCAATGAAGGAAGAAGGAAGAGCGGCACACTGAACACTTTGAATTTCTGCCTTATTGCCGTAATCCATATAAACGACTGTTACCTTATTTCCAGCAACTTTTTCTATTTTTGCTCGATACCACATGTCATCTACCGGGTATTTGGCTGCACAAGTATCACCTGTCAAATATATAAAATACTAAAATGGTCAGGCATTAAAATAATACGAAGATGTTTATGCGCAATGGCCAGAGGGAGTTTTTTTTTTAAGAAAAATAATTCTTTATTTGCTCTTTATTAGCTCTTTAGGGTTGAAGAGAAATGTGTACGTTGAGACTGAAAAAAATCTCTCACTTATTCCTGGAATAAAAATTAAGTCTTTCATTACAATGCGTTGCTAACCTATTAAAATTCATTATTATATTACTTTATTAGCTGTTTGTAGATCCTTGTCTGCAATTTCTTTTTACTCGTTTCTTTTTAATACAAGGCGTCTGGAATCCACATACACGACTTAGGCGACAAGAACTGAATACCCGTTACAGACAGCTGAAAAACTGCTAGACAAAAGATCTCGACTGCCAATAGAAAACAAACAACTCATAAACAACACTCTATTTAAACCAATATGGACCTACGAAGTAGAAATGTGGGGTTCTGCCAAGGGTTCCAACCTCCTAAGAATCCAAACTTTACAATCTAAAATCTTTCGAACTATCGTCAATGCTCTTTTCTATGGTCCAAACTACCATTCATAATGACCTCAATATTCCTTTCATTTCCAACTTAACTATATTCTGATGTAAGAAATGCCGTAGCAGCTTAACCATACACCATAACACCCACTTGCCCGTCGCCTCTCTTCCCAAACTCTCCTGAATCCTCCTAAGCGTCTCAAGCGACAATGGCTTCAGGACTCGTGAGAAAGCAGGGGCGAACGTTGAGGCGCAGTGTGACGCAGGGTGAGTGAGCTGCCTGGGTAAAGTGAACTGCGTGCCGGGGTTGTGCGAAAGATGAATCGCAGTTTATCGCACACCCGTCCAGATGAAACGCAGTTCTACTGGATAGATTCCTCCAGTATAGATGCCTACTATTTTCTACGATGAATACATATTTACTTAATTTATTAGACTCGGAATCTGATTCTGATTCTGTCGAGGAAGAAATAGCGTAGGCAACTACATTTAAAAAAAAATTGCCAAAAAGTGATTACTTAAAAAAAAGAAAGACTCACGGAGAATTGGTTTTCATGCAATTAACATCAATCAGTTGTGTCATATAAGACTTTTCTACACTGAACTGGCTTCAATTAGCTTTTCCTCCATATTTCTTCTGGCACACATGAACGAAAAATCACGATGGTTTGTGTTTAGACCGCAGGCTTACAGGCTCACGGCGTACAAACACTGCGCGCCACCTCAAGCTGCGTCCGAACATTCGCTGTTGTATAGACGTCTATTGATTACAGAAATCTGCGGTGAGTCACCCTGCGCCACCTCACTTAACTGCGTCTCAACGTTCGCCCGGCCAAAAAGAATCTAGTAAGTGAATTCTTTTTGCTGTGCTGAGTGCGGGTAGCTACTCTACTCATTTATTATGATCACACCTGGGTGTGATCACCATATTTAAACAATCTCTTTGTTAATATACTGAACCAACATATTGAATTCTAACGTCTCCAGATTTCTCAGAACTACTAAAAGCAATTTTTCAGAAAAATATTGCATATAACAGTGATAGTTTTATATCTGTATATACCAAGTTTAAAGGAAATCGTTATAGTCGTTTTCAAGAAAATTCCAACAACCTATTCTGTAAAATCTTACATCAAATTTTCTTCAACTTTGTAATTCTAGCAAGGTTTCATATATAGATATATATTATATTATATAGTGGCAGAACCAGTCATTTTACTTAGTGGTAATTTACAGGAAAGCATTTCATATAAAAGTTATAGGTATTTACATATCTAGTTGGAACAATAAGCCTTTGTTGGCTGCGGTGCTGGGGTATAGCCCACCCGTAGATAATAAAATACATATCTCGAAGTATAAATAAGGCGCGAAGAAAATTGTTGGCGCCGTTTTCGAGAAAATCGCGAAAAACGGAAAAAGGCCATTCAGTAAAACGAAATTTGAGCTTCCTACGATTTTTCTTTATTGAGATGTTTTGTTTACCCATACACACACACACACACAGACCATTTGTAAACACAGTTTTATCGTACTCATGGGACCTCAAAATATGTATTTCTAGTGAAAACGCAAATTTGAAAATTTGTCACGAACGCAACACTTCCTCTTACTAGGAGTAAGTGAAAGTAAAGAAGAAAATCACAAAGTTCGGATTGGATTCCGTCGGAGTGATTAACGCCTAGAAATGTTACATATTCAGAGCTTAAAGAACAATTACGTAGTTCCTTCGAACAACGAAAGTATTAGTGAAAGGGTCCAGTGTTGTCTGTAACGAGAGAACACTGTTCGGAGCATGGCAGTGCACCGAGAAGATTCCGGACGCCAATGACGCGCCTTAAATTTAACACAAAAAAACAATGAAAGGAATAATGAATCAGTCATAAACATACATACTTCATCGGCTCGTGTGCATCATAAAAAAAGGGTTGAAAACTGTTGTATCCTAGTTCTTAGAACAGTTAAATTTTGCAAGTCGGTTACATTCAAAGAATACTGGATAAGAACGGTTACGTTGAAGTTAAAAGATTAAATGAGATAGTGACTGTGCAACCAAGATCGCAACAGGTCTCTTGTTGCAGTTTTTGTTTAGAGTACATTATCCAATTCTAAGTAGATTTATAAGATTGGATGCGCAATTTCTGAAAACATCTTTGATGATATTAGTTTTTCTATTCCAGGCAATGGCTACCACTCAACACGTTTTTCTGGAGCCTGTATAGGCTTTAAGAAGGTCTTCTATCTGAGTAATGATCTGCTTCAGTATTTCGAATGGCTATTATAAACATTTTTGTCTGACACTATAATTCACAGAAAAGTGATTTAGATATTCAAGGTCATCCATGCATTCCGGAGGCTCAGTTTAACTACTACTGTAGAATCGTTCTTTTAAAGGTCCTTAAGTGAATATGAAAAAGCAGTTAAAAAGATCTATCTAACTAAGTCTGCAAGGAGATCTTTGATTGTTTCATATATTTATATATTTTAATTATAATATTTGTTAAAATATTATGAACTTTGCTCAACATCATATCAAGAAATATCCATGCATTATGCAAATAACCATCTCTTCATAAGGTTCACCATCAATCATTTTCATTTATTCGAATGGTATTTGCGTAACGCAATAGCAAATACAATCAAGTTTCTAAAATAACAAATTTCATTTGCTGAACAGAGATTAAACAAGTTAAAATATCGAATATTGGTAGAATTTTTTTACTAGGTCCAATCAATTTAGAGTATTATTTTTAAAGTGTGTATTATTTATACCTTTTTTTGGTACATAAGCACCAGGGAGAGGAGGATTTGCTGCCATTTCTTGTATAATCTTTTCTTGTAAAGCCTTAAGTTTCGGTTCTTGCGCAGCGTATTGGCAAGAAAATGTTAAATCATTCACTTCAACCACTAATACTTTTTTATAATCAACACGCCTCTCTACAGTTTTGTCTTCTTCAATAATATCATTCTGCTCTTCTTTTTCAGTAAATTTCTAGAAAAATAAAAATACAAACAAATTTGATCATTTCTCTAAATTGAACTGGCCACGAAGCCTTATTTTATAATTAATTAAATATTTTACAGAATAAATTTCATACTAGAATGAAAGGTTAGTACTTGTATGTAATACAATACTTAAGTTATAATGGAAATCACTTAAAGAGGTATCTGATGTGTGCAACTCTTGAATTTACCATTCCCAGAGCCAAATCTAGCTTACTATACACACATTCACTCACACTTACTTTTAGTACACTTCACAGATGAATACATTCTATGTACAAACACTGACAATATATATCTTTTTAGACCGCAATGGATCTGGCTTTATAGCCATTCCCTCTGAATATTTATGAAAGACCCCTCTCTCATTGTGGACATTTCTACATTCAAAACGTATAAATATGTAAATAAACATCAGAATATGTGAAACCTACCCACAATCCATTAGCTTTCGCTGTATTCTTTGCATTGTTAAGGTCTTTTGCGTATTTTGAACTTTCACCTGAGAAATGTATTCTAGCTAAACCAGCCTCCACCAAAGCAACCGATAAATTGACATTATCGATCCATAGCCATCCAATGAAATTTCCATTACGATCAGTATTTTCTACTTGTATTTCAACCTAAAAATATTGATTGTCATGAAATTAAGGAAATCCAATAAAATATTATGAATAAAAAGTAAAAAAGTTCACTACCTCTTTCTGCATGCACTTTTCTCTTGTAAAAGCTAAGGCTGCTTCCTCAGTATTTGGACCATCATCTTTTCCTAAATTCCTTACTTCAATTCCTGAACAAATAAGTGTTTTTCCATAACTACATTAGTATCTATTAAAGGAGCACAATAATAAGAGAGGAAATGTACTAGGTATTGTAATTACTACTAGTACATTTCCTAGTAATTAAACCTGTAAACATGTAAACTGCAGTTCATAATTAAGTTTACTTTTAATTTAAAACTTCAATAGAAGGAACTGCTGGTAGTCATTGTTCTACCTACAACATCCTAATTCTTATATCATGTATAATATTATATCTTTTTAGAGAATGAATCTTGGAAAAACTTACTACTTATTCTAGGAAAATGGAATATAACTCTATAAATCAAAACTTTTTTTAAAGCTTATGTGGATGAAACTAGTTTGACGCAGCATTATAACACTACTGAGGAATAAAAGGAAATGGGTTAACAGTACCGAATTCCGTCCTAGGTTATATCTGGAAGCGCAAAAAAAAAAACCTGCTGCGATACGACTCATACAGCTTTCTCTTACTATAAATCTAAATTGCTAATGATGAAGTTTTGGAATTTTTACTTCTACAGAGGGGTAATATTCCATGATATCAATATTCCTCCACCTAAAGTGCGATTTTACACAATGGTTTTGAGTTATACGCGACTTTCTCGAAAACAGTTGCAACGGTTTTCGTTAAACCTGATACTGTGTGTACATATATAATAAACCTATTACAAATCAGTTTTCAGAGAAAATTGATTTTAGAGGGTTTATGGGGGAGTTGGATGTTAGGCTTGCCTCTGTACTATATTATCAGTATAATGTAAGGTGCTACTTTAATAGTAAGGACAATTAAAATTCAGAACAAATTCCAAGACTGGAAAAAGTTTGTGTTTAGAATTTCGAAAATTGGTATGTGAGCAAGTCGTTTGAACAGATGCAAAAAATGAAGCCAAAATTAAATATTTTTTTTCATTTCTACGTTAGTGTTTTAGAGAAAGGTCTCCTCGGACAGTCAAGCTGCGTTGAAGGCGCTGAGTTCAAGTATCTTCACTTCCAGGTTGGTATTGGAATGTTCTTAAAGACTGAAAGAGGTTTTTTCTTTAAAGGATGTGCTTCTTGTCTGGGTACCAGGTCATACGAGAATTTTTGGGAATGAGGAGGTGGATAGGTTTTCCCAAATTAGGCGCCTCTCTCACTTTCATTGGTCCTGTGTCTGCTGTTGGTGGAATGTTCTTAAAGACAGGTCAGTCAGGATTCCAGTCAAGGATAACTTCACAGTACTCATCCCTATGGATGAGCACAGTTGGTGGTCGGCAATCTATGATGCTCAAGGGGGTTCCGGAGAGGGGGCTATTAGTGAGACGTTGCTGTGTTTTTCACAGAACTCTCTCAGGCATCTGGTTGGGTCCCTTACTGGATAATTGTGGTTTAAGGAGACACTTCTACGTAATGAGGCTCATGTCGGATCCCTTTTGTAGTCTGTGAGACAGAGGAGAAAACACCCATCCATCAGATTGCTAGGGTTGTGAGGAAATTAGGATCAGGACCTTTGGTCAGAACAGGATGTCTGTGGAAGAGCTCAGACTATTTCCCTTTAAGGTTATTGTCCGATTTACTCGGACTGCGGTGAATCTTAGATGGGTTAGACCCTGGTCTGGGTATTTGTTCTAGAACCGGTTTCTTGTTGTTTTTCTTGGGGTAGCCACCCCCCATGGGACTTTGGATACGTCGGGTTTGATCCCTCCCTACTGTCAAATAACAATAAATAATAGTGCTTTAGTGAGGGCTATATTGTGAAGAGAAAGTACTAAGTGTTGCAACTAAAAATTCAGACATATACGGACGTAGAAATCTTTACTCAGACATATACACATGTGTTGATTAAAAGTTTAGTTTCAATCCAAGACTAAAAGTGGAAGGAAGTGCTAAATTAATCATTAAAGAAGTACCCCTTTAATTCCCATTTAGTGGATGAATCTTAGCGTACATTTAATACATTTATTTATGGATTGTAATTAATTGAATAAAATATTCTGACACCAGCTAGAACATAAAAACCGATTTTCAAGATGTGTCCTGGGTGATTTGGAAATGCAAAAGCAATTTAGCGATTTCAGTTATCATTCTAAAATGTACTTAAACTAAGAAAATCATTACATTTTACCTGAAAGTAAAAATGTAATAAGATGTGAATCTCTAGGTAAATATAACCTCAACCTTGAACCATTTACAACAAACTCCACAAGAGCTTCAATTCGTGATGATCTCATAATATGTGGCAAAAGATTTTTCGCTTTTACTGGATCCTGAAAAGTGAATTTAAAAGTTGGAAAAATCACGTTATACCATTTTCAATCTCAAATTCCTTTTGAAATACTCGGAAAATGCTGATTATAAAACTTTTTTATTTGATTAATTTTTTTATAGTGCACTTTACTTACTCCACAAATGTCATTAACACGATGTACTGGAATATCCTTTTTAGCATGCACACCTTTATTGCCTTTAATAGCTTTGTTTTCAGCAGAAAGTAAACTATCATAAGCAGAAGCTCTTTGATCATCATTTTGTCTATATCTGACGACAGTTGCTAGACCTTTGCTTACCATTGCTTCCGCTACATTCCTGCGGATTTAACATATTTATTTAAAGAAAGAAAAAAGAAAATGAATAAGAAATTATGAAGTATTTCAAATATAAACTTACACATTAGAAATAGTAACGGTACAGCAAGTTTTCTCTGGTAGATTTTCTCTGGCTGGTTGAACATAGTCTACTACAACGTTCACCTTTTTACCAATAAGTTTTTTCCTGAGAAATTCTCTGGCTTCAAACATCCATGGGATGTCATAAAGTGGTCTCTTAACTCTCGATCGCTGAACACCTTCTGCCTGCTTATCTTCATTACCAGGCTGAGACCTAACCAAATAAAATACTACATAAAATAGGATGTTCACTTGAAAATTTTAGCTAAAAATGCTTAACATATCAACAAAACACTTTATATAATTAAGGCAATATAAATGGTGTTATGTGAAAAACTTACTGCTCTCTTGGAGGACGGATACTAGCAAGAAAAATTTTTTTAATAGTACCATTTGGTAGTTTGATCATTAAAGCGTCTCCGTTTACAACTTCAACAACAGTACCGGAAAATTCACCCATCTAAAATATATTTATCATTTTATTTTAAATAATGAAATTTAAAGATTTAAATATTTCATAAGCGGGTGGACTGCAGTGTGGTATGTATTCTCTGTACACATTACACACGGACACACCAACACATTCCTTCACTCAACTATACATATACACTATAGCAAACCTTAAATAAACTCATATTGTGGACAAATTTAGATTATATACTCATGAGCAAAAAAAAAGCGTATTAATTAAAATGGACCCACAAAATGGAATATTGAGTTTATTTTCCACCGATGCTCCTATATCCCTCCCCATCACCAACATCTTGCACACATCTTCCTCACATTCCATTGTACATGTTTCATGTAAATTGTAAATTTTAAAATCAAAATAAAAAATCTGTTTTGAAATATCTCTGCGATTTTTTCCTAGTTTGATTCATCTAACCCCATATGTGGTATTCAAAGGCACTATAGAGAAAAGCTAAAAATTCGCACTTCCGATTACCGATTTTCTTCAAAATAGGTATTTTTAACATATATAATTTTCTTCTGATTATATAGTTAGTAAATCTTACGGTAATTTGAAATAACACTTTAGTGTGAAGGATGAAGTCACTGCCTTTAGAATTCCCAAAAACAAATTGTCCTAGAACGATGTTTCAAATACAAATAATAGGTCTATGTGTTTACAGTTAGTATGCGAAGCTTAAAGAAAATGATTGCAACATTTTCGAGTAAGTCATTAAACGAAATAAAATCGTACTATCCGTTAACGCATTTTGCCCGAAATCTTCCGTGTGGAATGGTAGTAACTAAAAATATATCGTTTGAACTTCCTGCATCAAGTTCGAAAGTTTTCGTGTTCTGTGTCTCAAACAGGCACTCCCATTCACACATACTAAAGCACGCAAATACATAGACATATATATGCTCTACCTCTTTTATATAAACATATATAGATTATCTAAAATACGTCACGTTTTTTATACCCTTCTGTCGGAGTATTTCTGCTAGAGCATTTCCGAATTTCCAATAACATTCCGTGTTTTCAGTTCTATACTAATTTTTTTCCCAAGATTTGTCAAAAGCGAGTTTCCACAATAATGTGATTACAATATATACAATTAATTATCTATATACCAAAATATGCAATTATATATACATTTTTTATATATATATATTTTCCTAGATACCTTGAAAAATGTGAGTCGTAGATCAATGGCTTTTTTTACTACTGAGATCTTTAAAATGATATCTAACATGGAGAGAGGGCGTTAGCCATGTTCCCAATATGTTTTAGACAATTTAAAACATCACCGTAACAATTTCTAAACATGTTTTAAGTATTTATCATTTAAATCACTGAAATGATTGTAGAAAAAATTTAATATTGAATACATGAATGAAGTGTTTTCACACACACACTACCGCGTAAGGTTGTTCGATATTAGCATTTTTACTTGTTGTAAATATATTTCGTCATAATATTATGTATATACTATCAGGTTCAAATATTTTGTACATACTTTCATCAGTTAAAGGGACTCACTCAGGGACTACACTTTTTTTTTATATTCTAAAGCAAAAGAAATTGATTCTTTCTATTTTCTTCATCTTACTAAAACTTTTCTTGTAACAGGTCGTAGAAATCATTACTGTGAAACGTTTCTTGATTGTACTCATTGATAGATTTATCCTGTGATGAAATTCCAAGTCTACAGATACTATGATACCTGATCAAGGATTTCCTTGTATTTTTCTTATAATTAGCCTTGGTTCTTTAAGTAACAATGGCAGGGCAATCGCTCCTGTATTGATTTTTGGGAGTTTTATTTTCAAATACTCATTCTTGGAATTCCTGTTTTACTTATTTTCTAAATTGATTTGCATTGATCGTGAGGATGAATAATTACTTTCTCGCTGTCTCCCTTCCTTTCCCGTTCCATTTATAAAAAATGATATTTTTTGTTTGTTAATAATAATCTACAATTATAAAACGACGAGTGGACGAAATAATGCCTCAAACAATAGGAGTAAAATAAAAAAATCGGCTTAGGGGACCTTAAAACCTTTACTTCGGGTGAAAATCAATTTGGGAAATTTGCCACGATCGCAATACTTCTCTTACAGCAAGTTAAAAAGTAAATAAATAAATTAACACTCAATTTACCTTTGGTGGAGGAGTCCAATTCTTCCAAATTCTTAGTCGTTTTTCCTTTGCCAATTTTTCAGCTTGCCTAAGTTTATCAGCTTCACTTTTTTTCATTTTTGCAATAGACCAATCTACGCAATGAGCAAGTCCAGCTTTCAAGAGTTCTTCAGCAATATTACCTTTCTAGATTGAACACAGGATATAGTAGTATTAGAAAATATAAAAATCAATCAAACATTTTCTCTTATTCCAATTAATATAGTTTAATAAACTAGCTTCTATAAACTTGCAATGCTCACAAACATTCAGGTCAGCTGAAAAACACGGTAGTAGGGATTATACATATATACCTAAGTGAACACTGTGGGTACCATCTGTCTCAAGAGCATTAAGAGCGGTCAGTTTAAATTTAAAAGTAACTAGGAGGCCAAAAACCCTCTCTAAAATCTTTTTCTTAAAAAAAAAAAAAAATTCAAATAAAAGTGAACTACAACTATCTATGCAGTAAGCATTTCAAGTTTAAAGAAAATCGTTGTAGCCGTTTCCCCGAAAACTCCAAAAAACTCAAAAACCTACTCTGTTAAGTCCAACTTCTGATAATCTTTTTTTCTTGAAATTCGAAATTCTATGCTTCTAATGTATATTTATATTATATGCAGCAAAACCATACATTTTACCGAAGTCGCGCTTTAGAGGAAACCTTAACGCTAAGTTCCTTCAAAATTTAAAAAACAAATTTTCCCGAGAAAATGTTACTAGCAGTAAAAGAAAGTAAAACAAGGTTAACATACAGGATGATGAACTGATCCAACGAAGTTATTATTATTGATCGTTTCTAAAACAATTTCAACATCTTGCTGTAGCAATCTAATTTCAGTGAAATATCTAGCTTCTTCAGCAAATTCCACTTTCACTGAAAGGTCAGGTTTCCCTTCGCTATCCAACTTATGTGAAGGGCACTAGGAAAACATAAAATTATTGATCATTATAATTTTTTTCAAAAATCTAAATGAACCAAATAATGCAGTGCGATCAATATGAAAGCAATGATATGATTTCTTCATTCTATTCAAAAAATTTTAAGTATTACTTACTCTTATCCCCGACATCATTAAAGTAATGTATATGAAGTCTGGAAGTAAAAATGCTCTAACAGTAGAACCATCACGAACATGTTCAATCACTGCCTTTATTGGCTTCCCATCACATTTGTCAACAAAGTTCATCATGTTATCCACTGACCATTTTATATTTCTCACATGATCCTATAAATTGTTCATTGTTATTTTATTTAATAGGAAATATATTTAATAAATTTCAGCTTTACCAACCTGGGGATTGCCTAAGCTAAAACGACCTTTGTTAGCAGCTTTTGCTGCTTCCTCAAGTTCCACTAACCTCGCTAATTCTGGCGAAGGGGAGCGAACATTATCAGCTCTTACATGTACCAAACCTTCTTTTACCATAAGTTCAACGATGTTCTCTCTATTAGGTTCTACAAAAATGACAATAAGGTTTATAAAAATAATGAAATGTTTATGTTTACTTAATTTATGATAAAATTTTTAAAATAATAAGCGTAGCTAAAGAAAACTCTTTTGCACAATACATGAACAGTTTCAGGAATTTATAAACGTGATATATACTTTTTAAATAATGGTTACCTACTTGTCTAAATAGACTGATGAATTCAGCAATTAGAAATTTTTTCCCCATTGATAAGGAATATGGCATTAAAAAAAAAAAAACCTAAATGTCTAGAAAATAATCTGATGGCGATCAAATAGTACAAATTTGTACAGCATAAGATATGTCAAGGACATAATGTCAGTAACCTTTGGGTAAATTGTAAAGGAAGTTAAAAAATAAAAAAGTAATTCAATTAGTTATAAAGAAAAATGGATTGCCCATATGATTTATATAAAATCATAAATATACCTGCAATGAAACTAGAAGAGCATATGAAACAAAGAAGCAAATGAAGAGATAAAATCTCTTATTTTAACTATCCAACTGCTTAAAAGTTCTATAATAAACTGATGGAAAAAATGCAATAGCTGTGGTTTCGCTAAATTTTCGAGAGAGATTTATAAAATACATTTCAATTGTTCCAACACATCTTTAATCAACGTGGGATAATTTTTTAGGAATCTACATATAATTGAAAAAAGATGTTTATTTTTTCCTGGAATCTTAAGTTGGGCAAGGTATTTCTATGAAATACAACAGTTCTAAAGCAAGAAGTGGTTAGCAAATGGAGAGCGTAACATTAAGAGAGGACGGAGGAGGTTCCACCAGAAAAAGAGAAGCAATCCACTCTCTTAAAACAACAGATCACCCGACATTTCTGTTGATCTGTTGTTCAATTAATGGGTTCTGTCAGTGAAGATTTCTAAATATTTCTAATTATAAGTTAAACGCATTCCTTTTTGTCTTAACAATTGCGATACACTATTACAATTATACAACCTCCCGCATTCAATCAATCAATGTGTTGCGTGTCAGACATATAAAGTTGAAGTCAACTCTCTACAAGAATTTGACAGTCTTACTCTGTCGTTGGATGAGAATGCGAAACAACAATATAAGCATGGTATGAAGGACAAAATCCCAGAAATAATAATATTTAACCTCCATCAACAATATACCTACATAAGTCCATTAAGCTTTTGATTCAAATAATGAGGAAAAATAGAGCTTCTCAGAATAGTTGGATAAAATCAGTATCTTAAGAATAAGGAGGATGCGGTGCACAAGATTCACTCATATATGCATCTGATTGTAGACATGAGTATGGAACATGAATTAAAAAGAGATGAGAGACATTACTATAAGAAAATGTAAAATCAGTGAAATTACTAAAAAATTTGACAAAAAAACATAAAATACTGCATTATGAATAAAAAAAGATAAGGCGTTTTCAAAATAATATAAGAATCACAACTGTATAAAAAAGAAAAAGTTTTAAGCATTCACATTTCTGAGATTCTAGTCATAAAATGCTATATCAAAGAGTTTAGATTAAAATATAACACAAAACGGATACTTTTTTTTGTCAATTGGTGAAATTTTTTTCACTCTTCAAGGTTCGGACTTTCTCGGAAGGGCTTATAAGAATCTTGAAGATCACATTTTAGTGGTCGCTACATTTCACACTCTGCACACCAGCTATATGTATGTAATTACTAAACTTTCTTAATTTCTACAAGCATTTCATTCTGGTCATAAGCTTTAAAAAAAAAATGAAAATTCATTCAATAATCTTATTTCCATTTCCTTCATATTTTAAACTTATATATTTGTAATTCACAGTCATAAAAACAATTTTAGATATTTTAAGCCAATTGTGTAATGTTTTTTTGATACAGTAACAAGAAAAGATGAAACTAGAACTTCTGTTAATTTACACCGGTCTTTTCCATAATTTAATGAAAACTTAAAAACCTGTAATCAAATTAGTCATCAGGAAAGATTTGTCCCTGTTTTTAAATGAAAGAACTTTCTCTGACATTAACAAGACATCGTTTGATATCTCCATAAAAAATATTTTTATTTCAAATTATTATACTGCAAAAGTGAATTTCACTAACTGAATACTTCTTTCCTTCAAAAATAATTAGTTTGGCATTTGTCTCTTTCAGTGTAAGAAATGATGGATTACTTAAACAGCAAGCAGTGGTTTTCGATATCTAATTATTATAGAGTCATTTGCTAAAATAATCAAGCTAAATAATTATATATTTATTATATTTTTTGTTACAAAATTCTCGGCTTCACCAACGGCTTTTAGCTGTAGCAGCTGTCTTTAGAAGAATTTCCTTCATTTTGTATTTATTTATTTTTTGTCAAAGCTTAGATGTTCTTTTAATATAATAAAGACTTAATAATAATAAACTTCTTTCATCCTTAATTCTCATGGAGAAAAGTGGATTAGAATTCTATGTATTCCAATCCAAATGGAGATGAAGTTATTCGAATAGGATAACAATTTATTACGGTAGAAAATGATAAATGATATTTTCAGTTTAATAATGTAGTCAAAATTATAAACTTCTCAGAAATCGAAATAAATAAATCTTATCAAATCTTGATGTCAGAAATATGATTATACTGTGCTCTCTCATACGTACTGTACTTTTCCTATAAAGAGAAGATAATAATAACTTGAAGGGGTATAGAAGAATCAAATTCAACAAGAATGAAGAACACTGAGACCAAATCCATTTCAACTAAAATTTTGTTTGGATTTATTTGTATGTAATCGCCTGTCGATGGAACAAAATGAAATGGAAGTGAGAATGTGTTTGCATGTGGGTAAGCTAACCCTAGGTTCTGCACCTATATATGTTACCTCTGTGCAAGCTAATGTGTACCATTTGAATATTAGGGGTGTAATGTAAATGTTGTTGGGCTGGGAGACCCGCAGGGATCCAAGATTCCTGAAGAGGTACTTGTCCACTGTTCCATAAAGGTCTGAGGGTTACATTAATATAATAAACAAAGATATGTACTGGAAATGTTCCGAAATTAAACTTGAATAAAAAAATGGTAATATATTATCTTTAACAAAAGTATGTTGCTTTTAATCATACCATTTCCTAAATATACGGTTGCATATTCGCGAGTAGATGTAGGAGGTTTATCAACTACGAATTGTACAACTTGTCCAATTAGCTTTTTACGGAGAAATTCTCTAGCTTCCCAAGCATATGGTTCATCTTGAGAATCATTGTTCCTGTAAAAAATAATAATTATAAAATGCCGAAAGTAAAATTATTAAATATCGATTTAAGAAAAACAGTTATAAATGCACTAACTGATTGGGTACTCTTTTTGCAAGTTTAGGAGCAGTGACTAAAGAAAAGCTCAAAGTTTTTTCTGGTGGAGGGCCTCCTTTTGGTACTCCTCGAATTACAATAGTGTCACCAGACAACACCTAAAAAAATCATTGTAAATTTCATGAAGAGAAGATTAAGTTTTTAGCTAATTTTCTGAAAGGTTATAAACGTTGCAATTATTTCAATCATGTTAATAATAAATGGAAACAATAAAATAAAAACAATATGTTACATATTCGTATTAAAAGCAAATAGGATCCCTCAAAGAAATTAAAAATTACATAAATTTTAGGCATAAAAATCTCTCGCACTGCCCTACTTTTCCCCGTTTTACAATATCAAAAATGGTTAATATCTACAAGCAAATAAACTTGACTTTTTTTGTGATCTACTTATACGTTACTCCTACAAATTTGGTAAAATGTTCACGTTATGCACTTCGTAATTAGTACCAGCTGGAGTTTATTTATATTTAAATACTGATTTAAAGTCTGGATGTCTAATGTTTTAAATGTACACCTACCTGTTTTACAATTCCTCGGTTGATCTGAGGAGGAGCTTGCTGAGGCACCTGTGTCTGTTGAGCACTCATTATTCTTTTGAATGCAATCCGTAAACAAAATTCTTTATCTAATTTTACCCTAGGTGACTGTTATCACCTTTTCCTTTGCAAAATAAATATAATTTTGCTATTTTAACAAAAATCCAGTTCCGACAAAAAACACGTTTTCATTTCATCTGACCACCTCATCAAATAGTCAGGTCCGAAAACGTGAACGACGTGCTTACTAACAGGCAGGCAAGTGGCGATGATGTGGCCGTAGTAGTCCTGAATCGAAACGAGAACAATTCTCACTAGTACCAAAAGTCCTTAAATTCTCTACCCTCTCATAATTTTAATAATAATTATTTTGATGATGATAATAATAATAAGTGCAGTTGAGGGATTAGGAAAAGAAATAATTGTAATTATAAAACTAGGCACAAATATTTTCTTTAAATGAAATCCAAAAATAAATTCTTTTTATATAAAATGGCATCATTTAAGAATTACAGTATATTATGCCTTTTTTTTTTATAAACTTATAAAAAAAAGAAGATACCTAAATAGTTTACTTTTATACTTCCCTTCGTATTGGTACACTGATATTAACTTTTGAATTGATGCTATTTATATTACCAAATTTCATAATGTAAATAACTGTTTAATATTATAGTCGAAATAAGAAATTATACATCGAGTAACCCACCTTTTATTGTAGATATATTCTATTAAGAATTTGTCAAGAAAAATGCAATTCTCCCCCTCCCATAACTTAAATTGTAGGAAGTATGTTCAAAAAATTGGAGACACTGTTGTTCTGTTGTTTGATTCAACACTTTTATTAATCTTCAGTTTAAGGACAATACTAAACTCTAATTTAAATAGCAATTATTCTTTTAGCCATTAACTTAGTAAGATAGACAGAGAAGCAAATCTTAATTGTTGAGAGATTAGCCGTCTCTATCGTGACATTACCTAGAAAGATAAATGAACTGCAAAGCTGACCGGCACCATTTATGCTAAAACCCATATAAGAATTTGGCTTTAAAAAGAGGGCAGGTAAACTCGTTCAGTTTTTAGAAAAGAAGAAAATATGGCCAACACTCAACAAGTTGGGCGGAACGATTCTCTCCAAATGATGGGCTTAGAAAAAAAAGAAACGTTACACAAAACAATTATGATTGAATCAAATAATCCTTTAGAAATTTAATTTGCGCGCTACCAGTGAGCTAATACCTTCCTTCATCCTTAGCTTACGCTAATTCCAATTAGGGACTGAGACCCTAGTTTGTAGAGGGTAGATTGCATGTAGTTTAAGTGTATTGTGTACTGTTCTGACGAAGTGCGTGGAGTACTGGGCTGTGGGTTAGCTACTCCCCAAGTAACGTCATGCAACAGATACCACTTACTCGCAAAAAAAGTGTTTAATTAAATGGTATTGATTGGAGTAAGAGAAAGTAGCATGAGTGTTTCACATCAGATGTTTTTTGCATACTCAGGAAACCTCAGAACGTTTATTCCGGTGGGAACACAATTTCGAAAATTAAACACGATCGCAATACTTCCTCTTACTAGGAGTAAGAGAAAGTAACAGTTTTTGATATGGTTTGATAGTTGTCAATTATTAGTGGACAGAGTATAATTACTAGTGACCAAACAATAAAATTCTTTGGTCCAAAAACGCTTTATTTTTTGCGCTTTTCAAGCGAGTAGATTTTTCGACCTTTTGGAAAGTTGCAAACTAGTTTATTTGTGGAAACTAACCATATTCCCATATTTGCATATAAAATATATGTAAAGACGAATGATTTTTTTTCATGAGGGTGCCCCATTTTTTCATGTAATTTAGTTTAGTAGTCTATCGATTTCTTTTTAGTCGATTATCAACTTAAATAATACTATTTTTTTGAAAGATGTTCATTGCAAAATTAATAATAATTTACATGCCTAAATATAATGCAGATTTTATCCAAATAGAATATTTTATAATAATTACTTAAAAATAAGTAGGTTTTTTGTATTATTATATTGTAAGACAGAAATAAGCAGCGAGGCTAATTAAGATTTTTTTTTTGATTGTCTTTTTATTTGATTGTCTTTTTTCTTTACAAAAGTAAAACATACTTAACATATGACTATGTGTACACTTTATTTGAACATTACATTAGTAACTTTGTTTGCTTGTTGGTATCCCTGTAATATATGTTCAGTGTTTGACCATTTCTGTGTGGTGAAGCAGCCATATTTGTTCCTCGATACAGGAGACAGTGTTAAGCTAATGTGGTTGTCATTTTAATAAAAAAATATGACTCAGTTTCTTCCACCTAATTTGCTGGCGCTTTTTGCACCTCGCGAACCAATACCTTTTTTACCTCCAGCAGCTAAATTACCACATGAAAAAAAAAACCGGGGCTATTTGGGAGTTGGACAATTTCTTTCTATGTTTGAGGTATTTGTCTTTCGATTTATTAAAAAAAAAAATTGATCTTTTATTGCTCTGAATGTTTTTAATTGATTTATATATTGTTTGAAAGGATCCTTCAGAAACTCCACCTCCTAAGAAAGTAGAAACTAGAGAGGAACGTCTGGAGAGACGAAGAAGAGAAAGAGCTGAGCAAGTTGCTTACAAACTTGAACAAGAAATTGCAGTTTGTAAGCACTTCTTACTATTTCATTAGGTTACTTTTATATAATTAAATTAATTAAAACAATTTTAATTGGAATTTTTTTTAAAAGGGGATCCACACGGAATTCCAAACGCTACAAGTGATCCATTTAAGTCATTGTTTGTGGCCAGAATTGTAAGCATAAATATTTATATTTTAGACTACAATTTTAATGCTATTTTTAAAAAACAACTAACTTCTAGATATGTTTTCTTACTTCTAATTTATGTTTCTAATAGTGTCCTTGCTTTTTGTAGAATTATGATACCTCTGAATCTAAACTACGAAGAGAATTTGAAGTTTATGGCCCTATTAAGAAGGTAAGAATATCATTTAATTTTATTTATCTTATTATAACAGAATGAAATAAATCAGTTAATGATTCATAAATAATTTTCTTTGATAATAAGTGCTCTTTCTAGTAATTACTAGATCTCAAACTGAAACTATGAGAAAAGTTTCTTCGAGTATGTCAGAAACAACGAATTAAAAGTTCTTACTGAGTAGATCTAAAAGAACTAACGTGTAGATTTTTAGAATTTTTTTCTTTAAAACACTCTGAATTCAGTATGAAACTGTTTGTTCGTTTTTAGTCCTGCATTTGTTAAGTAATCAGTGTTGGCTCATGGATAGTAAGAGTGCAGGTCACAAATGAGCAGTATATTAAAAGTTCAACGTAGATAAATAGTACTGCTCATTTGAAGCTTTTATTTTCTCTAAACTTTCATATTGACTACCACCTACCTACAGGCTATCATTTTATTAAAAAAAAAAACTCTTGGAAAATTGATTTTAAGATTCAGAGAAAACTGCAACATTAGACTTTCCTGTAAAGAGCATGGTAAAACATTTCCTACATGTATTTCCCCACTTTCTACCTGTATTATACTATCAGTGCACTACTAGATATAAATGCACTGCTAAAGTTCTTTGTTTTCAGAAAAGCATTAACCAGATGTAGGACTTACTGAATTATGGGTTTATTATGATTTTCATGAATATGACGATTTTGGGATTTTTTATTTTGACGACTTTCTTAAAGCTGATTCACTAAATACACTATAATAATATTTATTTGATAGTCTTTCTGTCCAAATTTGTTTTGAGAGATTCTGAGGGAGCCATATTATTAGAGGCTCTATTTGACATTCGGTCACTTGAAGATCACATCGTTGACTGGAGGAAAGAAGTGTAGCCATATTCGTGCTAGGTATTCTCTCTAGTTCTATATTGCATCTGTCTCAGTCACAAGAACTGTGAAAAGTTCTTTTCTATATCTGCATTCATTATTAGTATAATAATAATAATTAAGGACAACTACACATTTAATAAAAATCATCTGTGAAGAAAAGAGTTCAATTAGAATTGGAAGAATGTAAAAAGAGAAACTTGTGTGCATTTAAAACTACCTTTCTTTCCTCCATATTAGCAATGCCGTATTGAGAAAGACCGTCGATAATAAGCGACCTTTGTCATTTAGATGCTTTATTGTGGTAAAATTGTGAGGTACGCCACCAACCAGTCTGTAGTATGTTGTTCCCTTTAGTTTTGTTCTAAAGAAGGCAGGCAACTTCATGCAACATGGCCCTAAGTTGAGTTTTACTAATCACGTAGTCACTTCCCTCTTTTCAAAAACCGAAGCTTTTGGGTTTTAACTTAATCGAACTTCTATCTTCTTGGCCTTTTTTTTGCCCGTTCAGTTTTATTATCTGATGAAGTAGAGTTAATACCTATTTTCAGGCGAGCTTTTCGTCCAAACTACCGATCAGATGTCAAGGACTGAGGCGGATAGGAAGCATACTTTTCTAAGTAATTACTCCTAATAATACATCAAATAAAATCCAAGCCAATACTGGTAATCGAACCCAGTTCCACAATACACATTTCAACTTTGCGGTCTGCGCCTCTAACCACTCAGCTATTGTGGTGCCTTCAATATTTAATATCTTGTTTTGTAATCGTTTCAGATTGTGCTTATCCATAACAGTGTTAATGGAAAGCCTAGAGGATATGCCTTCATTGAATATGAACATGAAAGAGATATGCACTGTAAGTAGTTGTTAAACTTAAGAAAATTTCCATTCTTTCAGATATAAATCCTGAAATCATTTATATACATTTTTTTTTATTTATAAAATCACTAATTTATCATTAGATTGATAATAAATAATTTCAATGTAGGAAACATTACACATTTCATTGAAGGTATATTAATTGAGTAAGTATTTTATTTTTGTTTTTATTTTCACAATAACCCACTGTTTCTAAATGAGGTAATATTTTCCGGATTATATTTTCTCTATTATTAGTTTACATAATGCTAAGAGAATGAGATGTTTTGGCCTAATATAATTTTCTTGTTCTGGGTCCAGTTGTATGGCGAGCCTTGGCCTCTAAATGCCTTCTCGAACTCACATTGATTCCGTGATAAGATCACTGCTTTTATAGGTTTGTATGTCTGGTAAGACCCAACATACAACAATTTAAGGGTATATACAAAGTTAGATTTAATAATTTTACTTTGATAACTACATTCATTTTTATTTTAAATTCAACAACAACTTTCTTTTTTCTCAGTCCCGAGTAATAATCGGTTAATGGAAGACAACATTAATTTACATTGCATAAAGGTAACATTCATAAGTAATTAAAAAAAAAAAAAAAAAAAGTTTATATCAGTTAATTTGGAAAATGATAACACTTTTTTAGAAATTAAAGAGGTAAGAAAATTATAAAGGGTTTGTATCACCTCACTTTGGAAGAGTCAGAGTAAAAAAAAGGTGTTTAATTTTTTTATTTTTTTCTTATATATTTTTTTATTATATTTTATATTGGGGTAAGTTCCATTAAATTTTCATAGCAGTTGAAATGTTTAATTTAAATTAAATGGTTTAATAAATTGCGCGAAAACCGTAAGTAAAAAATGCGCACCAGGTAAATGAGACGGTAAAACAAGGAGAGGAAAGAAGGAGTACTACGGTTGATTTTCCCCTTTGATGGTAGGTACACGTTTTACCTTACCTTCTTAAATTTAAATATACAAAACTTAATTTGTCATGTTATACCAGTATCCGCGTTTTGTTAGTACAGGATATTTACTAGTGCCTTGATTACAAGTTGCACTCGTAATGCATCATTTAGATTGGGCGAGCCAGTCATACTTTGATTTATGATATTGGTGTCATACCTGATTATTATTTTTAAATTATCTTTCACGATAGGAATATCAAATGTTCTAATGTGGTCTATTTCTCTTTGTACCAACTCATTATTTTAAAATATTGCTGTTATTGTAAATGTTCTCTTTGTTTACATTCCACAGTAATTTTGATCTAGAAATGGTATCGTGAAAATTGCATATTCATACTCAGACTTATGTTTAGGGTGTTGATTTGTGCTTTCCAATCATTTCAAACTTTGTTTAATTTGCCCTTAGGTACGCCTAGAATTTAAGAATTAAAGACAAAAATAGAATGAATTGCGAAAATGGTTAAACATTTAATACTGATAATGGTATTGAAATTTCATCATTAACTATGAAATTCGGTTTTCGTTTTATGTTAAAGATGCAATTACATATTATTGCAACTTAAGGAACCATCATGTCGGACGTACCAAAACGTAATGTTCAACTTATTCCTAATATACAATCGTCGAAGAAAAATAAATTTTATTAAATCTTGGAATTCTTTGCTCTGAAGACCTGAAGATAAATATCGTGCACAGACACTCCTGCGCTCAGGCGAAGAAAGCGTCTTTTTGTGCTTAAGACAAATAGATTCAGACATAGTCATTATTACATCCAAAATAAAAAGGTCATGGACTAGCCGAGAAGTTGTGAACAAAACTGAAATTTAAAACCGTTGACAATCAACCAAGTCCTTTTAGGTCTTTAATTATTAGAGATTTTATTTCAACTTTGTTCAATTGACACTTATTTTTTGCGGATCGTGCCAGAATTAAATGATCATTACATGGCCCATGAAATTATTTTTTTAAATAATGTAAACTATGATAATGGTCAATACATTTTGTAGATAATAAAATCAGATTGCAGATTTTAAGGATTTTTTTTTTTTTTAAACTTGAGAAATGAAAGAAAAAAGTTATTTAGATTGTTTTTTGTGTATAAGTTGGCTTGACTTTATCCTCGTCGCTATTCTTATCTTTAGATTTTGTTGATAGGCTATGCACTATTTTTTAATGAATCGTGTAGGTAATCTCCTGACTATTAGTTTTAAGTTCATATCATTTTAGATAAACAGTATTAAAAGTATCAACCATTCATGTTCAACACACATTGATCAATGCGCTTTTCACAAATTTTAAATTATGCATAAGATCGCGCATTAGTTTTGTTGTTAGCGCAGTAATTCTACTTATTTGAGCGCTTTAGAAATTTTGATCAACGTCTGGCAAATGTATGAAATATTCGCGCTTTTTTAACTTCATTAAAAAAATTAAAAAAAAAAAAAAATCGCACTTTTTGTAAGAACATATTTTTTTTTTATTGATTAAAAAAAAAAAAAAAAAAATTGGTGGGTACTATTCATTCTACTGTCTTTTAAATAATGATTTTGAATGAATTTAATTAAGGAATTAGTGAAGAAAGAGTGAGCAGGTTAGTATGGTTTTGTAGAATACATACAACCATCTTCACTGTATCAATATTTTTCACAGCCGCGTACAAACATGCTGATGGAAAGAAAATAGACGGCAGGAGAGTGTTGGTTGATGTGGAGCGTGGTAGAACTGTTAAGGGATGGCTTCCCAGAAGATTGGGTGAGTTATAATTTGTTTCTTTTAGTTTTAACAAATTTTAAATATATTCTGTTGTGAATTTTTTTCATAATTGAGCTTTTATATTCGGTAGTATTATTGCCTATAAATTTGCAAGATCTATTTTGCCACAAACTCTCTTTTTATAGGCATTATACCTTAAGAAAGCATGTGTTTTTTCATTTTACTAACTTTTTTTTTCTAAAAGCCGGTGCTAAATACTAAGTCATCGGACTTTATCTTACTATTAGAATTTGATTTTGATTGTAACATGGGAATTCTTAGTCTTCAAAAAAAAGAAGCTTAGCTCATTACTTTTAAAGTAATGCTAATCTAAATACCAATTCACATTAAAAAATCTGACGTGTACACCCATACAACTTTTTCTCCATTGCCCCCTCTAAAATCAATTTTTCCAACAAACGTTTCAAATAAAAGTCGTCTTTATCTGTGAACTTAGCATACCAACTTTAAAGGAAAGCGTTGTTATAATCGTTTTCGAGAAAATTCCAAAACAAAAACCAATTCTATATTATTATTATTGTAATTCGGGTGCCCAATGGCGCGGGACCTAAGCCTATGTGGCCTTTATCCCCCCGATACCCCCTATCCCCTTAATGAATCTACCCCGGTAGCTTACCGGTTAATCTACAGTATCTCAAGATATCCCGAAACTCCAGCTCGCGCAGACAATCCTGCGAGAGTGATGCCCTCCCAAAAACACGAAACCTAGTACCAGCGAAACGGGGACACTGACAAAGGTAGTGGTACACCGTTTCCCTGACTCCGTCGTCACAGTTCTGACAAATGGGACTAGACGTCCTCCCTATATTAAACAAGTGGCTGGACACCCAAGTGTGTCCAGTCACTATCCCTATCAGGGTCCTCAGACCCGTCCTACTAAGGGACAGGAGATACTCCGAAGTTCCCTGCCTACTTGTCTTTATAAATCTTTTGGCTTGGAGGCACCCCTGCGTGTCCCCCCCAGCGTTTCTCCAAAACTTTCGTCTCCCAAAGTCTAATCGTTTGTCACGAAACGTCTTTGTGACAGCCAGGGCTGGTTCAGGACCGCAAAATGGTTGAGATGATCCCTCCCTAGCCAACTGGTCTGCCCTCTCATTCCCCTCTATTCCCGCGTGTCCGGGTATCCAATAGAGGCGCACCGTACCCCTCCGAGCTAAAGCATTGAGCTTCCTCCGACATTCTCCCACTAATTTCGAACTCCACCAAGGCTTACTCAAAGCCCTTAGTGCGGCCTGGCTATCCGAGAAAATCCGCACTTCCTTGAACTCTCCCTGCCACTCCCCCACCAGGTGGCAGCATTCAATAATGCCCACCACCCTGCCTGAAAAACCGTGGCCAAACCACCCAAGGCCACCGAACTCCCTCTATCCAACTCCTGAAACCATGCTCCCGCCCCCGACAGGCCAGTGCCCTCCTGCCAATTCTATAAACAGCACTTCCAGTTAACCAATTTTTTCACATTGGGAATTCTAATCAGTGCTTCCAATGTGTTGTAATATTATGCAGGTGGGTAATTTAGAGGAAAGCATCGCTACTGTTCCTCCATAACCCCCAAAAAATCAATTATCCTGGGAAAATGTTTCAAATAAAGTGATGTTTATATAGCAAACGAAGTTTAAAGAAAATTGTTAGAGCGTTTTTGAGAAAATCACGAAAAACTGGAAAAAAAAAAAAATCAGGAAGTTGCACTTCCGTTGTTGGATTTTGCTTGAAATCTTCGTGTCTGGTTGCGGTGGTAGTGTATCAAGTTTGAGCTTTTTGCGACTTTTCGTTACTGAGATATTCTGTAAACACATACAGACTATTCGCTAGAAACATTTTTTCTTATTCAGGGGACTCCAAAATATGTATTTCCGGTGTATTCGAAACTTCATTTCGAAAATCTGGCATTATCTAAATACTTCCTCTTACTAGGGGTAAGAGAAAGTAAATATATCTTCAGTCATTTTTTGCCTGTCCTTAGGACCAAAAAACCAACTGACAGTTTGTCAGATAGAAAACAAAAATAGACTGAAACAGAGAGGCGAAAAACTTTAGATTTTTTTGTCATTTGACTTAGAATGATATGAAAATTCAAAAGAACAAATCTACTGATTGTTTTTGTTTATTTTATTTTATTCTTTGGATTGTTAACAATTTTTTATATTATCAAATAATAACATAGCAAATTCAGTTAGAAACTAGTGAATGTTGATTACTCTTTATTATTTTTACTATTTTATAAGGCTGTAGAATAGCCGAATGAATTCGGTACACTAAGATTGTATAATTTTGGAAACAATAAAATTATTGTTAATTGTAATTTCTACTTTGGGTACAAAGACTGACTCCATTATGTTGGCGTATTTTTTTCTCTTTGAAGAGTATAATAGGTAGAAATTATCCATTAAAGAGGCTTAAAGTTGCTTAATATCGGTCACATAATATGTTAATGAAATTTTCATAAATATTAAAAATATTTTACTACAATTCTTTAGAGCATGTAAATATTTCTGTTGGAATCTTGACATTTTAGTACAATTTATTTCTGAAAGTCATAACTTATATATGGTTTGATACAAGAACCCGTTATGAGAAGAAATATCTATTTTAATTTTTTTATAGGTGGTGGATTAGGTGGTACCCGAAGAGGTGGTCCTGAAGTAAATTTGAAACATAGTGGTCGTGAAGATAATGAAAGGGAAAGAGAAAGATATCGTTTAGAACGTGAAGCTGCAGAAAGAGAACGTCCCTCTGGTAGAAATGAAAGGGAAAGAGATCGCGCCGAACCAAGGCGTAGATCAAGAACAAGAGAACGTGATCGTGGGGAGAGAGATCGGGATAGAGACAGGGATCGTGACAGAGATAAAAAGAGAAGATCAAAGAGGTATGCATTATTCTTTTTGTATTTTTGATGTTTTAGACATTCCTCTTATTAAGGAAATGAAAATAATAATAATAATAACAATAACAATAATAATTATGATGTATTTAGCCGTTCACGAGATCGAAAAAGACGAAGGAGCCGTGAAAAAGGTGATCCTGATGTTGAAGAGGTTGTAGATCGGGAAGAAAGAAGTGGAAGAGATCGGGATCGCGGAGATAGAAGTGATAGAGATAGAGATCGGGATAGAAGAGATAGAGATCGGAAGAGGAGAAGAAGTCGATCAAAAGATAGAGAACGCAAAAGAGATAGAAGAGATAGGGACAGAGATAGGTAATCTTCTTCAGTTAGCTTTTCTTTATATAATTATTATTATAATTACTATATATACATTAATAATCATATTTGTATTGTGAATTTATATATATATCGGCTGTTTTACACGTTCGTTGTTCATTTATGGCTGTAATACTCGTTTAGGCTGAAGAGAGCCATAAAGTCGGGCCAAGACCAAAACTGCTCCCATTTGATTTTTATTAGGGGGACGTACTCTTCCTCCCTTCGGTGACCATTCATAATCAAAGTCATGATGGTGTAAACCTTAAATTCCTTCGGGAATGGAATTGCCGCATTAAAGGAGCTGAAGTATAAAGGAATATAAATCTCAAATTTTGTGAGGAAGATTGACTTCTGCCCATTGTGCTCTTATTTCTAACTTATTGTACAAAAGGGGATGTATGAACTACATGCAGTTATGTTATACGGAGTCAAAAAGTTTGGTAAAGTCAATTAGTGCCATGTAGATATCCAGCTGATATTCTTTTGATTTTTTGATTATATGGTTCTTCACTACTTGGAGATAGTCCATCATCGAGAATGCGCTTCTAAACCCCGCCTGTTTGAAGAGAAAAACGCTACATTAAATTCCTTCTCTTCCCACAGAAATTTCCGAACATTTATTTTGAGCTCATAACCAAAGGTTTTTGAGAAAGAACACCCTGCATATAGCCCGCCATTACGACTGGTTACGATTTAGATACTGCATTCTAGGAAAGAGATTTTCTTACCAGCAAGAAAGCAAAATACTTGTCCCTCTCTTTTAAATGACTCTTATCGATTTAGTTGCTCTTAATAGTCTACTAATTGGCCCAACAAGGATCTCCAAACATAAGGAATATTGGTCTTAATCGAATTCTCCGGTGAGTTAAAAGAGCTGTAATTGTACAGCCCATTTAAGTCTACTAGTTCTAATAATCTCAGAGTCTATATTCCATCCTCCTTACAGACCTTATAGGTGCAGGGGACTGATCCTTCGCCCAGTTGTTGATAATTCTACAGTCAGGAAATGCATTTTCAAAGAAAGCTTCAACTTTCTTCTTCGGTGTTAGTATAACTAGCATCTTATGTTCTAGGGTACTACTGCTGCTATTGCAAATTTTGTAGCCCATTTTGAATATAATAGCAATATTGCATTTTACGGAATCTAGTCGGTTCTTCCTCCAAAAAGATCACTTGG